>CM071932.1:75963332-76109733 GCA_016081115.2 Rehmannia glutinosa
GTGACACTATGTTTAGGACCCACAACACTAATGAGAAGTTTTTGGGAGTGCAACGAATATATGTATGTTAACGAAGTTAACTTATTGAAGCTTTAAAACTGTAAAGTGCACATTGAGCTTAAGTTAATAAATATTAATTATTCCCCTCAAAAAAATATATTAATTATTAATTTTTAAGTGGAATTTACTTTAAATGCAGATTACACAAATATTATTATTAAGTGCAATACTAATGCAACACTAAATCAAAAGAAAATTTGCAATGGAAATGAAAGTAGTAAGTTGTAATCACACTTTTGAATAATATTAATGTAAGTGTCAATTAGTTAATAATATGTAATATCATATATAATATTAGAATTAAGCTTGATTTATATTTTGCAAATCGAGTTTTGTAAAATTAATTCCATTTTCCTTCTATATTTTTAAAGTCTTGAAAATCTTTTTAATGTTTAACGATTAACCACTAAAAGTGGACATAGAACAATCAACTGCGTATACCTAATCTCTATGTAAGGTCCTCAATCTAGCCTTTTCTCCTTTAAATTTAATAAATTATTATTAAAAAAGAAAATTTACTACAAACTAGTCATATGTTTCTAGGACTCATTTATTCTAGTGGGAGACTGGGAGTATTTGCAAACTCTAAAAACAAGGTGGTTTCAACTTCTAGATGCAAAAATTAAACTAATTTTTCTATCTAGAAGTTGATAATAATTTCTTTTAAGAGTTTGCAAACACTCCCTGTAATTAAAGCGGGTTTAAATGAATATCCAACTCAAGTTTATTTTTCTTAAGATATATTTTTAAAATTATAAATAAATTTTAGTTTTAGTTTTTGTTGTCAAATCGGCCCCACCCACGTTCCTACCATGAACCTCTCACAGCCTCACATTTTATTTTTCTAATATTTTAATTTATTATAGATATATATATTTATGAATCATATGTTTTTGTATATGTTTTAAAATAACAAAATGAATTTCGGGTTTGATTTGGAGTTTGGAATAGCTCGAATATTTATAAATTTGACCGACAAATTTTAGATTGGATCAATCTCGAAGCTGCCTAATTTGCCATGCTTACTAGAGATTTTTCAAAAAAGCTTGCAAATTTAACCATCCCAAATTTGAAAACAGAAAAATGAAAGACAAGAAATTGCCATGCTTCACTTTCTTTTGGCACGGCGATCAAAAGCAAGCAAGGGAATCAAGTTACTTTTCCTTTTAGAAATGTTGTCAGAAAAAGAGCACATTTTTTGGGTCATTATAGATGTAGAATTATTTCATTATCCATTTTCCTATTAATTTAATCGAAAAGAATGAACTGAATATACGCCAGTACCTTTTTTGGGAAATTATATTTTTCTTCTTTAGGAATTAATTTAACACAAACACAAACCCATAACACTTTTAAGAGTTTCTCTCTCTCTCTCTCTCTCTCTCTCTCTCTCTCTCTCTCTCTCTCTCTTATTATTACAATGAAAATAGTAGGGGATAGGTTTTTTAACAGTTTATTATGTTTGAGGAATTTGTTACACTCATATAATGAATTTTGGGAGGTTTTAAATTGTAAGGTTGGTCATTATCAGCATTAAAGACTAAAGCTTAGTCGTTGTTGCCAATAACGACCAAATCAAAAAAATTAATAAAAATTCAACCCGATCATTCTGACTAACAACTGGAGAATCACGAAAAATTCAAAAAAAAAGTCAACCAGGTGGTCAAATCTCGGTGACATGGGTATCAACTTTTTGGTGCCGGTCGTTACAACTTTTTAAAAAAAAATTTGCTCGATCAAATTGGTTATAAAATAAGCGACACAAGATCACTTCCCAAGTGCATAAAGTGCTCTCGCTCTCTCTCTCCCGGAAAGAGTTCAATTTTTTTCTCTCAAGTGTATACACACACAAACACCTCTCGCGGCGGCACCGTAGAGCGTCCCGGCGACCTCCCGGGCGTCCGTGATATCATTCGGCGGTGTCCCGACATTATTTTTAAAGGTAAATTGTTCGTATAATTTTTATAAAACCAATTTTGTATTTTCTTAATAACATGAAATTTTTAGTTTTTGCATGAAATTATTAAATGTTACTTGTATGCTATTTTATATTTGTTCATGTCTTTTTGATATAATTATGTTCATGTAATTTTTGTTATATTTTGCATGTTTGTTATATTGTAAGTGATTTAATATTTTTTGATAATTTAGGGCTATATTTGTGTTTGTGAAGAAAATATGTCAAATTCGGATATAATTGGAGTGATTGTTTATTACGGGGCCAAATATTAATTGAAAATGTCTATCAAGTAGGATATGTAAGCCTATTTATTGGAGCCACGAGAATTTCTCGAGCGATAAATTTGGACAATTTGATATCTATGCTACATGATATTAAGGTTTGGATAGAAATCGTTATTTGTTAAAATTATCCAGGTAAATAATGTGATAACAACATGTCACGAGTCATTGCAATTAATCTGACGGAAAGGCTGTGGTTTTTCTTTGATCCATTTGGAAATAGAAGCTGTAGATATCTTTGTCGAGACGGAAGAAGTGCATCGTAATGTCATGCGATATCTCTTTAGAAAATGAATATCATCAATCGCATCTTACCTTATGGGGGACAACACACTTGAAGCTCTATTACGATTCAAAGAAGTTAACTAATAATGTTGTTGTTAATGATTTGAATACACGACTTACGAATCCGGTCATTGATGTTGATAGATTATTGCCTGAATCTAACCTCGATGATCGGGGATCATGAAATTTCACCATCAACGCAGAAGCCGCGAAAATAGAATGGGGCGATGAAAGCGACACGGTGGCGATGAAGATGAAGATGGTGATACTCTTACACACGACTCACAACCTTTATTAGAGGTGTGATAAATCGCAACATATAGTGGATTAAAATCATGCACCATATAGAGATATACCTTTTTTTAATTCATCTTTCGAGGAATTTAATATTGATCGATTGGCGTTCCTCATCCAGGCATTGTCTTATGGCCTTGAGATAAAAGTGTGTTGAAAAGAGGTATGGTTTTCAAAGATAAAAGCATGTTCAATCTGTTGTTAAAGATTTTCATTTCGCCACGCAAAGCGTGAGTATCGAGTTGTTGAAGTACTCATTTTGTGTGGAAAGTTGTATACAAACAAAATCAAAAAAGAGTTATATCGGCAAGTTTATCATCCGAACAATGCGATTGGTGGTTGCGGTCAAGTTTTGTCAAAAGATTGCAAAGTATGGATGAAATGTATGGACTATCAACACCTCGTTTTGACTCTTGGAGATAAGCATCGGTCTAAGGATGTTTATATAGGGGATGTGGATAGTGTTCTGCATGATCTTGAAGTGGTTCGCGGATTTTTTTTTGGAGTTTTAGGATGGCGGAGGGTTGGTGTTGCATCCTCGTGTTTTAGCCATATTATATCGATGGGGTTTCTACGGAGTCGCTCGTTGTGGGTCTATGGTTGTCGATTCTCATCGATTCTGACTAGTAGAGATGGAGACCAGGAGACACATCCGTTTCATTTCCTATTGGTGAAATTTCTGATCGCGTTACGAGGATGTTGCCATCATTTGGGGATTGCCTATTGATGGTGATGCGGTGGTATCTAATGATCTCCGTCGTCTATGTCGCGATGTGGGCGATTATGTTCATCAATATTTAGGGTTTATACCTAATTTGGAAGTAGACTTTAGAAATAAGTCGGCTATCTTAATTACAACAATGTGTAATCACTTTGAGGGGATAGAAATTGGGAATGACACTTGGAAGCCAGGTTGAGCGGTATGCCCAGGGTGTGCCTTGATTTTGTTAGGTATTTTGATGATATCGATACAAGCGGTAATAGCGTATCATTACTATACTGCAAAGCACCGAGGATGTTAGGACGGTTTGGTAGGTTGATTGGGCTAGTGTTGTGTTATCTTTTTTTGTATCGTCGGTTTGTCTGATATACGAGACACGAACACACTATAGGTGGAGCCATGGCGTTGCTGCGATTTGGTCTTGGTCTCGCATTTCAAGTATCGTGCCCCGGCCGATGACGATCTATGATAAATATGGGTCTGTGACTATTGATGATGAGCTTGAGTTGCCTCTCCGTGGCCGTGCGGTCTAGGTATTACATGTTGTTTTTGCATTTTTATTATATCTACATGTTCACAATGATGCATTTCACTAATTCATTTATTTAATTTATTTGGATGGGTACAACATTATAAATTTACTCATCTTTGCTAGCCACTCGATACGAATATATAGGGAGATGTTTGATCGGTTAATGAGACACAAGTAAGTGTTTAAATTATTTCTATAATAAGTGTTTAAATTAATATTAATGTAAATCCCTTTTTTTGGCGGTGGACTTGGGAACCATATGACTAAACTACGCCCGATATATCTATTCTTGGTGAAAGATATCTCACGACTAATTGGATGAGCGAGTGCCCACTTATTATATATGCGCGGTGGAGATACACGCTCCTAATCGGTGACCCATCGAGTTTGGTATACGGCGGGCAGTATACGAGGAGGAGGTCTCACATTCACATGAGATGTTACACATCGTAACTCGTAGGGGAGAAGTGGAGTGGCATGGTCGAATTTTCATGATGGTTGGGTAACTTATTGGCGAGCGAGCCACGACCCGAGAATCGGGGCTACCACATTAATGGTGGTAGTAGTCGGGAAGGACGGATACATGGAGTGGTATTGTCGCATTTACGACTACGCATTACTCCATCACATCTTGAGATGGAGATGGGATACCAGCCATCAGATATTACAGCTCACGATGCCATTGTAAGATTATTTATATATATATATATATAATGTTTGCATCTAATTATGACATTCAAAATTACTTATACAAAATTATATTTACTTTCAGAGTAACTGGATGAGACGATTGAGGCTTGGTGCAAATGATGATTCAGAGTCATGGTCACATCTGCGGAGAGTTGTTATGGATATTAGTGATGAAATGGAGAAACATATTTGCTCGTCTCAAAACATTGCATCACATCTTGGGCCCAGGATGCCCTATTTGAAGATACCACAGCGACCACTCGGTACATGCCCACCACATTTGCACCATCGATGTACACATGCATTTGCAGTCTTGAGATCTACACCTCATATGCATCATGGTATGAATATTAATACTAATTCACGTACATTTATAGATATATGTTTCAGGTGTCATGATATTTTGATCTTATTTTCGAGATATGTTTGGTCCATCTTATGGGTATGGTAGAGATTATTATGTTCCAGTATTCACGAGACGGGACTCGTATTTTTCACGCCTCCGATTCTAGACCATCATGGACATCATATACATCACTTCTATAGTCCAATCTTGGCATGCCATCCCATCATTTCTCGAGGTTTTGATCAATCCGAGTTGGCGCTCGAATTTCATCGTCATTGTTGCATTTCACGGTTAGCAAGCGAGTACCACACATGATGATGATGATGATACAATCTGTTCAAGCGAATGACCATGTAGATGCAACTAGGCGTAGAATTGGGCGTCGGATACAACATCTAGATGTGGCCTTTGGGGGCATAAGTATTAGGATTTTTATTGTGTCGAGACAAATATTGTATCGAGACATATTGTATCATCATATTATTGAGTATTGTCTCAATATTTAGATTTCGCCTTTATATTAATGTGAATTGTCAAGACATAAAATTACGATCGTTTTTCATTCACGACTAAGTTTAGATTTTTAAAAAGCCCCATTTATACTACAATTGTGTAAATTTTTACCCCATATACAATATTCCATTAAAAAAATTTGTAGGGGATAGATCCGGAAACAAAATTGGCCTGGCCACATGGGTCGGCTCGGACAACCAGGTATATAAGGTTGGATTGAGCTTGCCGAGTGGTCAAAAAAGAATCGAACCTCACTTTTCGCCCCAAAGCAATGACAAGCGGATAAAAAAAATACACGTGTTGGAAATTTTTTGTGCCACAAGATATGCAACCCGATAATATTTTGGCCCATTGACCTAAATTTTCACTTGGCTCATTTGGGCTAAGGTCGGGCTAGCTCGACCGACCCATTAACAACTCTAGTAGGGGAGAACACACCGCACACGCGTTCATATGAGATCGAACCTGAATTAAGCGTAGCCATGACAACGTAAATCTCTACCACTGAAGTCTGAGGTTAATCACAACATTTTTTTTTGAGAGAACCCTATAACACTTTTAAGAGTCAAGAAAAAGATTATTGTTCAAACAAATTTAGAAGTATAAATGAATAATGGGGGCCTCAATCTGCCCTAATTCCTACGGTATGAGTACATTTTCACAAAATTACAACCATGACACAGATATTCATCAAATCTTCTATTTAATTCCCTTTTATCCAGATTCCCAAACTCCAATTTCCAAACACTCCCTTCACCCAAAAGAGAAAGGGACAAACAAGAGAAAGTAATAAAGATATCACACTATGCTCATACTTCCCCTTCTTCCTCCATCTTCTTTTCACCTCACTCAGTCTCACTGACTTCCCCCAACCCTTTTCCCTTTTTCCCTATCTTCCAAAATCATACAACCTAACTGATAATTAGGGACTGAGAAAAAAAACTCTAAAGAGGCAAAATGCGTTTCCTCCTGCTTTTCCTCCTCCTCCACCTCCACCTCAGCCGTTCCGCCGCCGCAAGACCGCCGCGGATGCCGGAATACCGCGCCTTACTCTCTATTAAAGCCGCCATCACCGAGGACCCTCAATCCGCCCTGGCGTCGTGGAACCTCACCACCAGCCATTGCACGTGGAAGGGAGTCACGTGCGACCCCTCCGGCCGGCACGTGACAGCACTCGACATCTCGAACCTCAGCCTTACCGGTACACTCTCCTCGGACGTGGGCCAACTCCGGTTCCTCGTCAACCTCTCCGCCGCGGCCAACTCCATCTCTGGCCCTGTTCCTCCTCAAATCTCCGACATCCCAAACCTCCGCTACCTCAATCTCTCCAACAATGTCTTCAACCTCAGCTTCCCCCCTCAGCTTTACCGCCTCAAAAACCTCCAAGTTCTCGACCTTTACAATAACAACTTGACCGGCGACTTCCCTTCGCAGGCGTATTTGCTCACCAATCTCCGACATTTGCATCTCGGCGGAAACTTCTTTACTGGTGAAATCCCGCCGGAGTTTGGCTCGTTTGCTTATCTCAGTACCTGGCTGTTTCTGGTAATGAGCTCTCCGGAGCGATTCCGCCGGAGATCGGAAACTTGACTCAGCTTAAGGAGCTTTACATTGGGTATTTCAATGCATTTATCGGGGGGATACCTAAGGAGATTGGGAATTTGTCGCAGTTGGTGCGGTTCGACGCCGCTAACTGCGGGCTATCCGGTGAAATTCCCGCGGAGATAGGGAATTTGCAGAACCTCGACACTCTTTTTCTCCAAGTAAATGGCCTTTCTGGTGGCTTGACACCAGAGCAGCAACTTAAAGAGCTTGAAATCAATGGATCTATCAAACAACATGTTTACTGGTGAAATACCGCCCTCGTTTGCGGAGCTCAAAAATCTAACGCTCCTAAATCTTTTCAGGAATAAGCTTACTGGCTCTATACCGGATTTCATCGGGGAGTTGCCGGAGCTGCAGGTTTTGCAGTTGTGGGAGAATAATTTCACAGGAATCATCCCACAAAGCTTGGGAAGTAATGGAAATCTCCAAGAAGTAGATGTTAGTTCAAACAAATTGACTGGAAATCTGCCCCCAAATCTTTGTAACGGCAGTCATCTACACACATTAATCACTCTGGGGAACTTCCTCTTCGGCCCGATTCCAGAGTCACTGGGTCAGTGCGAGTCACTTAGTCGAATTCGAATGGGCGAAAACTATCTAAATGGTTCCATTCCAAAAGGGCTATTGAGTTTGCCTAAGCTAACTCAAGTCGAGCTTCAAGATAATCTATTGTCTGGTGCTTTTCCGGAGACTGATGGATCGTCCACGAGCGTAGGCCAAATTAGCCTTTCGAATAATCATCTCATCGGGCCGTTGCCACCAAGTATCGGCAATTTTGTGGGTGTTCAGAAACTTCTGCTCGACGGAAACAAGTTTTCGGGCAATATTCCAGCTGAAATAGGGAAGTTACAGCAGCTGTCAAAGGTGGATTTCAGCCACAACGAATTCACTGGCCCCATTGCACCGGAGATAAGCCAGTGTAAGCTGTTGACATTCGTTGATCTCAGCCGTAATCAGCTCTCGGGAGACATTCCAGAAGAGATTACTGGTATGAGAATTTTGAACTACTTGAATTTGTCAAGAAACCATTTGGTGGGTAGTATTCCGTCATCCATTGCTAGTATGCAGAGTTTAACTTCTGTTGATTTTTCATTTAACAATTTATCTGGTTTGGTTCCTGGGACTGGTCAGTTTAGTTATTTCAATTACACTTCGTTTTTGGGTAATCCCAATCTTTGTGGCCCATATTTGGGGCCTTGCAAAGAGGGCATTGCTAGTGGGGCTGAAAGGCCACATGAGAAGGGCACTTTCTCTCCTTCCATGAAGCTTTTGCTTGTGATTGGATTGCTCGTCTGTTCGATTGTCTTTGCCGTTGCCGCCATTATTAAGGCCCGGTCGTTGAAAAAGGCGAGCGATGCTCGTGCTTGGAAGCTCACTGCCTTCCAACGTCTCGATTTTACTTGTGATGATGTGTTGGATTCTCTTAAAGAGGATAATATTATCGGTAAAGGAGGTGCTGGTATTGTTTACAAAGGCGTGATGCCAAACGGAGAATTAGTAGCTGTGAAAAGATTGCCCGCAATGAGCCGTGGCTCTTCGCATGATCATGGGTTTAATGCCGAAATACAGACTCTAGGGAGGATAAGGCATAGGCACATTGTTAGGTTATTGGGGTTCTGTTCGAATCATGAAACAAATCTTTTGGTTTATGAATACATGCCTAATGGGAGCTTGGGGGAAATGCTTCATGGCAAGAAAGGAGGTCATTTGCATTGGGATACACGATACAAGATTGCTGTTGAGGCTGCTAAGGGTCTCTGCTATCTTCATCATGATTGCTCGCCGTTGATCCTTCACCGTGATGTCAAATCGAACAACATCCTCCTGGATTCTGGTTTTGAAGCTCATGTAGCTGATTTTGGACTGGCCAAGTTTTTGCAGGATTCGGGACATCGGAATGCATGTCAGCCATTGCTGGTTCTTATGGGTACATTGCTCCCGGTATGTTTAATTTTTATTAGTTTTTGCTCATTTGTTATATAGTTCTTATTTCTTTGAAAGTGATTATCTTGTATATGCTATTTGAATCTGTTAATTTGTTGGTAATATTGAGATCTAGTGGCAGTTCATTGGTTTCTGATAGTTCCTCTGAATTGAATTCTGTGCTTCCAAAGTAACATGCTTAGTCTTAGTTTTGTCATCATCAGTCCCTTTCATGTCATTAGTTTCAACCACCAATTGAAATTAGGTAAAGATGCACATCCATGTTCTTTCTTTGAAATTAATAAAGTGAGAGATATCCGTAAACATGACGGTCCTAACGAAACTGATACCCAGATGACCTAATTTGATTAGCAAGTTTATTGCACTTTTTTATTTTTCTTGAATAGCAAAAGTTTCATCCCAATTCATATACATTAGAAAAAATAACGTCAACGAGCAATAGTAGTTAAAACTTGATTGATTGATTATCATCTCTGTTTGTAGAATACGCCTACACACTCAAGGTTGACGAGAAGAGCGACGTATACAGTTTCGGAGTGGTTCTTTTAGAACTTGTTACCGGCAGAAAACCAGTCGGAGAGTTTGGCGACGGTGTGGACATAGTCCAGTGGGTTCGAAAAATGACAGACGGGAACAAGGAAGGAGTGCTTAAAGTCATCGATCCACGACTCTCATCGGTCCCCCTCCATGAGGTGATGCATGTTTTCTACGTAGCAATGCTTTGCGTAGAAGAACAGGCGGTCAGCTGACCCACCATGCGCGAAGTAGTTCAAATCCTGACTGAGCTTCCTAAGCCGTCTGATGCCAAACCGGGAGATCCAACGGTCACAGATTCCCTTCCACCAACATCCTCCAGTTTAGAATACCCTGCTACTGGTGATGCAAAAGGCCATAGCAATCAGGTTTCTCAATCACCACCACCAGATCTTCTTAGCATCTGAAGGGCAATTTGGGATAATAACTAGTTTTGGTATTATGTGTTTATTTTCCTTATTGACATTTTTAATTTGTTCTTGTTTTATGTATTTTCATTTAGGGGGTGGGTTGTTATTTTGCTTTTCAAAGTTTGTGTACAGAAGCAAATGGGGTGTGGGGGTGTGTTTTTGCTGAAAGTAGTATAAATTAATTATCTTTTTCATGTTACTGGTTTTGAAGTTATTGGGGTTTGGTTTATGGGCATGTGTGTTTGAATTGTATAAAAATGAAGAATGGGGCCTAGGAGATTTGACTGACTATATGGAGTGGTGTGCAGTGGCTTTCAATTACCAAGACAGTGGGGTTCCATTGAAAATTAAAAGGGCAAAATCTGGCTGGCATATCTATGATTGTTTTAAGTGAGAAATAAATTCAGCTGAAGCGCGAGGCAATGATTTCTACTGCTATGCCCTTGCCTTAAAGGGAAGCAAATAGCCCTCTCTTCATTAAATAACTTGTAATTAATACTCAACATCTTTGCTGCGGCCTGTTGATGGTTATGGAAATTCATGGGCTCAGTTTCTAAGCTACTAACAAGGTGTTCTATTACTTTGAGCTGTCCATTTATTTAGTTATGTTAGCAAATATGAGCTGAAAACATGAATCACATATTTGCACTTACAAAAGTGGATTGTGTATTACTTATTTGCAGAGGAATTGCCGATAGATGTATCATGGATATGACTCGTCTATAAGTGTCCTTTTGATTGATTCACGAACAAACCATGATAGTCTTTTTTGTTGATGTAATAGTTGTTTACTTGGATATGCATTATTTAAATCCTTGGAAAACTTTGATGATGCTCCTAGCAATACAAAGAGAAATTTTGTTGGAAATGTGTCACGTTTGACCAAAAATTGGACATGTCCTAATATCAATTTTAACCGAATAAATGATGGAATATGTGCTTCTTTGAGTGGATGATTGTGGTATATTTTGGTCTAATTTCTAGGTAAATGAGAAATTATTGTCAAAAAGTGACAATTTGAATCCAATTGATGTATCTGTTCGAATCAACGGACGCGTTTGTTTGTATCAAAACCATTCAAATGAAAGGGTTTGTTCGAACAATTGTTTAGTTTAATTAAACCTATGGCAATATATAAATTAGTCTCCTATTCTGAAGAAAATTTATCAATCATTCACATACAAAAACAATTTTCATTCGAAATTTTATGTCAAAGGAGAATATAAAACATTAAAGATTCCCTGTTTCTTATTGTTTGAAGTGTTGCTACAACAAAGAGATCAACCATTGTATTTTGGAAGACGTTTGTTAATCAATCGTGAGCATCACAACGAGACAAATTGTCTTAAAGACATAGAGTCGAACTCTGATCTCAGTCCATCATTTTATTTACATAATTTTCTGTCTTTCGATTTTCTGAAATTCCAAGTAAGTTTTCTAAAATATGTTTGTAATATAATACTTACGCCTAATACATCACCAACAAATTTTACGAGAGAGTTTTTGGTTCTTTCGTATGAGATGTCTAATATCTCAAACTACTAATAATATAGGGAGAGATATGATTAGATTTATCGTATTAGATGCAATTCCAATATACTTGTAAAAATCCATTTGACGTGACAATCTTTCCCAAAATACGAGTGTAGATGCAATATCTAATACATTTGTTATTAGATATGTGTACCAAATATTTCCATCATATGCCAACCAAATTATTGGTCTGACTAGTAACGGCTTTAGAAATGTCGCCCGGTCTAAATTATACTCCATCCCATTCAATAAGTGTTAACGGCTTTAGAAATGTCGCCCGGTCTAAATTATATTTCATTCCATTCAGTAAGTGTCGTTTTGGCACATTAATTTTTTTCCAAAAAGAATGTCGTTTTGACATTTTCAATCTTGGTGATAAAACGTTTTTCCAAATTACCCTTAAATGTATCATTTTTCAACACCTGATAATGACTAAATTTGTTTTGTTCCAAAACAACATTTATGATTAATTAAGGGTATATTGGATTACTCCTATTTAACACAATCCTTAATGTGCTTTTTTTTTCCCTAAAATATTTTTTTTGAATAGGAGGAAGTAATTTTGTTTTTTAGTATTACAAGTTTCTGGGAGGGGTGAGACTGGTGTACATCGATCCCAACCCAATGATTTGAGTTACAAATACTCAACCAACCAAGATACATTAATTCTCATGGTCTAACTATAATTAGAAGCTGAAGACTAGCTATTCAAAGACCAAACTGCCTGTATAATCTGCCCACGGATTACTACCACAATCGTCCATGTGTACATATTATTTGTCGAAAACTACAAATTACTCGAGATTATGCTTTTTAATACATTCATTCTAATGTCCAAACACGTACGTCAATTAAAATTAGTTTTCAGAAGTATAAGCTAAATTAGTATGTACAGTTTATGGTAATGAGAGCAAAAATTGAAAACAAGAGTCCAACCTAGACGTAACAAAGAAAGACAGAATGATTACACTTTTCTGGTACATTATTAACCTATTTGGCATCCGATATATGATATTCTTTATGGTTTTTGAATGCTACTTAGTTCTAACTAAGTTGAAAGGGACATTATAAAATAGAAATTAAACAATGGTCCAAATCCTACTAATTGATCTATGATCAGATGGGAAAACCGCACGTATATCATTATTGCACCATTTTTGTCGCGTGCAAGTGCATGTCACATTGTCATGTACTGCAATGGTTTATTTGGAAAACATTAAGATAAAGGACAATCTCTCTTTACTATATTTATTAATTTATCTATTTTTCATTTTTAATTTTGATCTTGCACAATGAAGTTTAGTTTTTGCAATTGTAAAACATCCACCCTTTTAAAATTAAAAGTGTGATGCAACTTGCTTTAATTCACTATTTTAAAAGTAATGGTGAGACAACATATACGTACACTGTTAATTTTATAATTCTTCTCTAAAAATAAACTTTCATAATTCAAGTTTGTTGCTCTTAATCTTTTTTTTTTTTTTTTTTTTTGATAAGCTCGGCTTTTCGAACAGGAACGCGCGACTACGCTGAGGACAACGACATTTCCGGCTCCTCATTTGCCGCCAAGGTAAACCGCGGGATGTGCACGACGGCGTGTTACGGCGAGTGCGGCGTACAACCGAGATCCTCCTGGAGGTAAAGAGAACAATTATGTTCGACCCCCAATCTACTAATAACGATCTCTCCCCGAATCGAACCCACACGGATCTTTATTCAAAGTATGAGTTCCCACCAAATCTTCACCGGCTCGCATATGCCTCGGGAGCGATTTGATGGAAGCGAGGGATATGAACTCGACCTCCACCCCACAAACAATTTGATGGAGCGGGGATTTAAACCCCGACCTCCATCCCACATTCTTGTGGTGGTCAGGTGGGCTAAGCCACCTGGTTGTTTGTTGCTCTTAATCAATACAATAGAACCTTAATTAATTAATAATTTTGCTTAAATAATATTTTTGGTTGGTCCGACTCGAGAACAACATGCTAAATTAATAATTAACTAAATTTATAAAATTGTATATATATATATAGGCAAAAATATTTTTTTCGTCCACTAAGTGGACGACTTGAGAGATTTAGTCCACACTTTTAAAAAAATTTGAAATTGGTCCACTAAGTGGCAAAAATTCGGATTTTTAGTCGATAACTTTGCTCATCGCAGGTAACAATCCTATGTGGAATTTTTTTCTTTTTGCTTTTTTTCTTGAATCAAAATATGAATTGGTTTTGTTGATGTGGCATTTTGGAGGGAAAAAAAATATTATTTTCAATGTAAATTAAGTAAAAATATAATATTCATTATGAATAAAATAAAAATAATTTACAGAATATATTTAAATTATTTGTTAATTTGAAAAACGAAAAATAATTTTAAAAAATCCATGAAAAACAAAAATAATGTTAATATTTAAATTATTTGTTAATTTGAAAAACGGAAAAATAATTTTAAAAAATCCATGAAAAACAAAAATAATGTTAATAAAATTTAAGATATTTTAATTGGAGAAATATATTCGAAATTATAAAATAAAAAAATATTTATATCATATGTTTAAATTATAAATTATTTAATTGTATAAATAACATTTTATATTTACAATTAAAGAGAAATAATTAAATTGTTTTTATACAGTTTTTTAAAATTTAAATATCTTTTATGCAGATTTTTTGTAATTAAATAGTTTTTGTACAGTTTTTTAAAATTTACATAGTTTTTTATATTGTTTTTTTATAATTCAAAGTTTTTTATACAGCTTTTTTAAAAAATTTCTTGAAAAATAAGAATAATGTTAATAAATTTTAAAATATTTTGAATATATTTATTAAATCAAAATATTTAAATTATATTAACATTATTCTTATTTTTCACCAATTTTTTTTTAAAAAAAATATTTTGTGTTTTTCGACTAATAAAAAAATTAAATATATTCTGCAAATTATTTTTATTTTATTCATAATGAATATTATATTTTTACCTAATTTATATTGAAAATAATATTTTTTTCCTTCCAAAATGCCACATCAACAAAAACAATTCATATTTTGAGGCAAGAAAAAAAGCAAAAAGAAAAAAAAATTCCACATAGGATGTGACCTGCTATTGCAGGTCACTGGACTAAAAATCCAAATTTTTGCCACTTAGTGGACTAATTTCAAAAAATTTTAAAAGTGTGGACTAAATCTCTCAAGTCGTCCACTTAGTGGACAAAAAAAACATTTTTGCCTATATATATATATGGGATTAATTCATATAGGTCCCAGGAAATAAATTAATTAATAATTTCTTAATATGCATATATATATATATATATATATATATATTACATTTATGATTAATCTATGAAAAGTTTATAAAAATGATCAAATGTTATTTACTACTTGTTGAAATTGATGTCACATTTAATCTCATTTCTGATTTTTTTAACTCATATAAGAACTTTAAGTGTGATTTTATCTTAGGTCAAAAATTTATTCAATGTCATGTTTTTAAGTATATATGTAGTTGTACAATACCCGTATTACAAGGTTGAATCTTTTGGTGTTTTATTTCTTGACAAGAAAAATAATTCAATATATGTGTTGCATAATTCAATAGTTTCTAGATGAACATGAAAGTTGTCTGCGAGTAATTTTTTCTGCAAGCAATAATTCTATAAAATAATATATTATTAATTTATTGATTATTTAATATCTCGTTAAATTAATATATTTTTTCAGTCCCAATGTTATTAACTTTATTGAGATTTAACTATATATGTAGATACAAATAAATTCAGAAAGTCGGACAAAAAATAAAAAGCATATTGACAATTGCTTATCTTTTCTGAATTTATATATTTCAATCTATATCTAAAGTTCATATGAAATTCTAATGTTACGGAGGGAGTGGTATAATTGTGTTCTAATTCATAGTGGGTTATGGGACTTGGCACGTTGATTTGACAAGGCAAGTAGTGATGCTTGGCGATCCCGCAACCGTTGGATTTATGCGATTTGGAAGTATTGTGCCTGATCAGATTAGATCAGACAGATTGATGGATGGATGGATCGATTTTTCTTTGTTGATTTTGGGACAAACATTTATTGATTTTCGTTTTCACTTTGGAGGTGTAAAAATTTGAAT
Organism: Rehmannia glutinosa; assembly: GCA_016081115.2. Taxonomy (NCBI): domain Eukaryota; kingdom Viridiplantae; phylum Streptophyta; class Magnoliopsida; order Lamiales; family Orobanchaceae; genus Rehmannia; species Rehmannia glutinosa. The sequence continues at coordinate 75,979,169 of CM071932.1, forward strand.
AGGGTGTTGGAAAATAGCTGTTTTTGCATGTTGGGTTGGTGCTTTATAATTTTTTGAATGTCACATTAATTAAGTAAAAAGCAGGTGTTTGGTTTGTTTCTTTTCGTATTAATGACTCGAAGATGGCTGAAATTGCAGGAATATTTGCCCTATCCCATGAGAAAAACTTTCACAGGGTTTTCCTGTGGTTGCTTGCAATTTGTAAAGAATCGAAACTTCCTTATTTACTCTGGGTGTATTAGTACTCTCGGAAATTTACTGCTTTTTTAAAAAAAAAATTATTTCATCGTTAATACTGCTTAAAATTAAATGCAAATCATTCAAGTGAGGTAGGTAGTCCAATCGTTGAGGTAACTTCAATAGCTAAAGTACTTACAAAGTCATGGGACGTCTAGGAAAATCTTGTGAAGGTCTTCTGAATTAATAGTAAACTCCTTGTTATGGAACAAGTCTGTAACACGAACAGACAATCAGAAAAGCTCATATGTTGCATTAGGAAAGCATTTCCGATACTTAAGTCAACAATGATTATGAGTTTAATACAAAGCAGAGAGTAATAAATTAGTTAATTCAAGTTACATACAAATGAATGAAGATGAGTTATTTATACTCAAATTAATGGATATATGGTATTATACTCGGGACGTTGAGTCTCGTGAGCCTTGTTTAGTAGACTGGCTTCGTGGGCCATTTGAGCCTTATGAGTTGGAATAATGATTTGGGTCTAATATAATGGACCAATTATTAATATATTAGGACCCATTAAATAATGATTATTTGCATATAAATCATTAATTTGATACTTAAATAATGAAATAAGTTGACAATAATAAAAAATAATTTTACCCCATCAATCGTACTCTTAGTCGAAATATAGTATTTTTCAAAAAAAATATCAATTGCAATTCATTTTACAATTATCTTTTTTTTTTTAAAAAAAAAAAAAGAGATTTGTACAGAATCTTGATTGACTGCTCAATCCCTGGCAGGGAGAATGCATGTAAATGTGTTTAACCTCTTTAGCTCGCACGAAAATTAAAAAAGTATTAGGGTTCTGCACTCCTAACTCGTGAAAGAATATACGAATTTTAACAGTTTTGACGCTTAAAATACATGTAACCAACTTTATTTCAGCAGAAAAGAATTTCGGAAATAACTTATGGCAGGCGACATGCATGATTGACGGAACTATGCACACTTTTAAAATGGCCGTCGGGTACGTCGCATGCCATATAAATGTTCAATTTTTTTAACGTTTCTAATGAAATGTAATTTTATAAATAGTTAAAAGAAATTGATTAATAATGTAATAAAATACTAATATCCATTTCAGTACAAACTATCTTAATATTTTTCTTCAAATTTTAATAGAAGATGTAGTTTCAAATTTAATTTTAGCTGATAGGTCTTAGGTTCCATCCTCAAGTATGGTACATAAATTGATTTTTAACCTTTATGTATGGTTTGATTTATATTATGGAAGTACAATGATACGTTGTTTGTTATGAAATGATTTGTGAAAGAATTTAAGGTCCCAAACTTTCTCAGAATAAAGTGTTGTTACAAGTGCCAGTAACACTTGTACCAACTCGCAGCGGATAAAAGTAAAACACAGAGATAAAATTTGTCTACAAGTATAAAAATACTTGTAAACGTGCCAGCAGGACGAAATATATCCACTAGTTGAAGTATCATTTACAGAACTCAATCGAATGACTCAACTAGTACGAAACCTATCAAAACTCCTTTGTATGATAGATCTATACTTTGTAAACAACTCGTCCAAAAAGAAAGAATATGAACTATTCAGAACTTCTAAACAAACAATAGATGGACGAAAATAGAGAAACAAAGATGCTCGATCTTGGTGTTGAATAGTACTTCAACAACCACTTCCTTCACAACACTCTAAACTGTGTAGTATATCAGACTTTATTTCTCTCTTGCAGAATTCGATCTCTCTCAGATATGTGCTCTCTCAATTGTAATTTTGCGTGCTGAATTATGTGGGGATCGTCCTCATTATATAGCCAATCCTTTGAAGAGTTTGAGTTCCTACAAAACAAGGATGAAAGAAACATAGTAGAAATAGGATTCCTAATTATGTAAGGACTAGAACTCTTTTAAACATATCCCTAAAAAATCGATCTTTCATATCAATCAAAAACTCAAGAGTCCAGTTTTAATCCAATCCTTTTCTAAATCAACTTCCTTTATTTAATAAATCTTAATTCAAGAAATAACCAAGAAAGGTTTCGAAAATAAAGAAAAATATTAATTTCCGTAAAAACACGGAATTAACATTCTCCCCCCCTTTTTGCCTTTCTGGACAAAACATCAAACTCAAGCAAAGGATTTATAAAAATAAGTAAGTAACTCCCCCTTAGTTGAAATCAGTGAAAACAAAATTTTCTCCCCCTTAATCAAAAATCGCCCTGCTTCCCAAAGTGTTCCTACATAGGATAGAACACTTTCATGAACACCTCAAATCTGCATAAAATGGTTAGTATGTAAACACAATAATAGTGAATGAGAGCAAGAGTCAATAGACTCAAAATGCAGAAAACTAGTATTAGGTAGTTCAACAAACATAATGAAATGTTAGCACATCAAAAGATATTAGAATATCCCATTATAAGTTCTAAGTAACAAAAGTGCTAAAACATGCCAAAAAGTTTAAGTCATCTTAAACTTAATCGAATTTATATAAGTCATCTTCAAAATCAAAGTTTAAGTCCATATCATCCCCAACTGCTTCCTTTCCTTTATCCGTTCCTGTATCAGCTCCATCCTTTGCGCCAAGCGAAGCATCTTTCACTCCACTAAAGCTCGGTTCAGTACTTGGACCGGCCTCATCTCCCCTTTTTGTCCAGAAGGTGAGAGCAAGCCAAGTAGATGGGCTTTGAAGTTCTCAAAAATCTTGAATGTCTTTGTTTGGCGAGTGATTTCTTGATCGGCAAAGGCCAATTGTCCCCACTGCATAAAAGTCTCAACAATAGAAGTAGCAGATGCAAAGTCAAAAGCAGGCATAGGAATGTTAGAAGTGTTGGGAGAAAAAGGTGGAACACTCGGTGGAACACCCTCAGACGCCACATGAAGAATAGGTTCAGGATCATCTTCACCAGGAAAGGGAAGAGGCAGGTCCTTTACCCTATCCCCCTTGACCAACTTATGAGATATTGTACACGATTCGGTTCGGTGAGAAGGAGTCTCCACTCATCAAGTTGGACCTTGAGAACTCAACATGAGATAAATCAATGAAGGATATGGTAAAGCATGTGATACTGAAGATTCAGCAAACCTCATTACCATATCAAACACCAATTGACTAAAATTCAAGGGGATCCCTGTCCCAATTTTAAACAGAACCACAACATGTTCTTTTTTGCAACCGACGTCTTTGTGAGAGGTTGGGATCAATTTTGCATGAAATTTTGTGTAGGCGAGTAAAGGGACGTGAGTCTAGAAGCGGGGAAGTTTCGAAGGATGAACAGGCCAGTCGAACTCGGTTCCCGTTATGGTGCGAACAACCTCATTGTAATCATCCACTAAGGCACCTTCTTCAAACTCGGGGTTCCATAAAAAGTGTTAATGACTTGGGAGAAAAGTCATAAACTTTTTCGCACAAACACCTTACCATACTTTGCGGACCTTCGGTTCTTGGCTATAGACTCTAGATTAGCATAAAATTCCAAGACCACATTCCTAACAAATGGCGATCTTGTGGTCACGATGACTCAACAAATTTTTCTTTTGAAACAATTGAAGCGATATTATTTTTCTCAAAAAGGCCGTCTTTGAATTCACTTTACACAAATAAATTTACGATCATCCATGGATTTAAAACGTTTGAAAGCACCTTGATGTAAAAGGAAAAAGAGTATGCTTTACTTATCTCAAAGGCCTCAAATCAAGAAGCAGATTCAAATGAGATGTATCGGATGAAGGAGTTGCAGCTTGAGTGAGTGCACTGGTGAATCGGGTGTTGCAACGGGAGTGGCAACACTGGAGAGGAGCACTTGATGCAACTTTTCAATTTCTGTCTCGAGGCACCAACTCGGGGTCGGTGTGTCATCATCCTTATCATTCTCCTTCCGGGCATCAAAGTCCTCATCACTGGAGTTATCTGACTCGGTACGCTCTGAGTCAAAAGGTGTTGGTACTGGAGTGGCAACACTTTTACCAGCTCTCCATGTTGTACTTGACCCTCTACTAGTCTTTAAAGATTCCAAGATTTCAGCCCCTTCATCTGCAGAACCTTTGTCTGACACTTTTCCCTGTTCTTTTGAACCAGACCCAGACTCAGATGTACCTTTCTTCTTACGCGGAGTGGTCGGAGCCACTTTCTTGGCCGGAGGTTTTCTAACGGGAGTTTTCTTGGCCGGAGGCTTCGAGACTGTGGGTTTCTTGACAGAGCTCCTGGTTCTTGATCGCCGGGCCATCACATACCGGAAATATCCTCATCGGAATCGGATTGCAACGGAATATCAGGGAACAATGACGGTTCTCCCCCTTTCTTGGATGATCGTCTAACAGGCTTCTTTTCTCTTTTTGGATTTCCTTGCGATGGTGACCCCGTACTCGAGTTGAAGCAAAACCCCTCCTTTTCGAAATCGGAGATTGTTGAGGGTTTAAGGGTGTTTCGTGAGTGGCCATATCTGGGAGATTATCTACATTGATGACATTTTTGGTGTCATCTGGTGGAAAGACACCAATCGGAATTGGGGTTTCAGAGCCAAGAACCATGGCGGAGTTTGAATCCAATATATCATCAAGATTTTCAAGTGGGTTTTCTTGCGGATTTTCTGTGGATGTGGGTTCATTTTCTGACCAATTTTTGGATTCTTCGACTGGAACAGAGGTAATTGGAGATTTTGGGGTCTCTCCAATGGGAGTACTCTGTTCCGTAGAAGCAACAGGGTTTTCAAGATTTGGAACAAGGGTGCTGCAGGGGGTGTTGCAGCACCTGCATCGACTCCTGTAATCGAATGTGGTGGCGTAGATTGCACTGGGGGGTTGATCGACGCTGATTCGCCGGTGGATTTGGCAGGAGTTGATGGAGTCGTTCTGGCGATGGGCTGAGAGGATGACGATGACGACGGACTAGCAGTTGGGCTGAACATTCCTGAAATGCCTGAAAATATTCTCTTCATTGTAGATTAGTAGACAGTGAATTATGTAAAGAGGGAAAAAAAAATTCAGAGATAAAATGGAGAAGAAGAAGCACAGTGAATGTGTTGTAAGGTGTGAGAGAGAAGAAAAAGTGATGTGAAGTGTGACAAGAAGCAGGTCAATCACTTTAAGTACTCTACACAAGTGACGGTTTGAAGGAGAGAGATGGAGACCCAATTATATCCAATTTCCCAAAAAAAAACGGGAAGAAAATTAAAAGCCATATTTTTCAAATTTGATTTCAAATTACAAGTCTCCAAAATATATGAAATACTTAACCGCAAATATAGATAAGATGGTGCTGAGATAATTTCAAATATATCCATGTATATCACAATCCATATAACACCACAAAACTTTAAATCACCACAAGATTCAGCAATTAAGAGGAGAAAAATCAAGATTGCATAATATCCAAGGGATTCCAAAATTCTGTTATTCATCAATTTTCACCAAAAATGCATGTCCTAATTATGTCTAGATATGGAACAAAAACAAAAAGTAAACGACACACAAGTGGGGGACTAATATTAGTGACATTTGTAAAGTGTTGTAACACACTTGAGAGACACCTTTACGCCCGATTCAATGAATAGTGATCCGCATACCCAACATATAGGATTTTTCGAGTTTTTCTTATGATTTTTCCAAGATTCATGCAGTTGCTTGGTGGGTAGCTTTCACACAAAAACCCAAAAGGTAGCTTTTTATCACAAGATCATGCCGCTTAAAACACTTTTATAAGGTAAGAATTGGTCAAAAGGATTAGTTGCACTCAGTGGGGAGGTAGTTGTTTCCCTCAAAGGCCTCAAAACATGATCGATATTTTTTTTAAACTCATCGCCTGGGTAAAATATATTAATGATTTTGTAGATTGGAAACATCCACTCACATCAGCTTATCAAGTGAACACTCTTGGGTACATTACCAGAACTTTGTCAAACTAATTTCGGCGTGCAGATGCAAATCTAACTAAATGCATGAATGCAAGGAAAACAACAAAAAAAAGGAAAGGTGTTGCAGCAGGTGTTACTGTGTAGGCTGCAACACTTATACGAACATTGTTAGATCGCACACAAACCAAGAGACTTTCTTAGAGTGGAAAATCTCTCAAAATCTAAAGCTTTGGTGAAAATATCAGCTAACTGATTTTCAGTACCAATGTATTCTATGCGAATAATGTTTTTCTCAACCAAATCACGAATAAAGTGGTGTCTTATGTCTATGTGTTTTGTGCGAGAGTGTTGTACCGGATTCTTTGAAATATCAATAGCACTTGAATTATCACAATAAATAGTTAAGATATCACTATGAAGACCATAATCCTCAATCATTTGATTCATCCAAAGCAATTGGGAACAACAACTCCCAATGACAACATATTGATTCGGCGTCGAAAGTGAAACACAATTTTGTTTGTTGTCAAGACACTGATTATTACCAAAGTAGAAACAACCACCTGTTGTAATTTTTCTATCATCAACGTCTCCAGCCAAGTCAGAGTCACTAAAACCAACTAGATTAGTGTTTGTATCTTTAGTGTACCAAATTCCTAGATTAGTGGTGCCTCCAATATATCGAATAATTCTTTTCAAGGCTTTCAAGTGTGTGATCTTAGGATTGGCTTGATAACGAGCACACAAACACACTATACATGATATCGGGGCCGCTGTTGTTAAGTACAATGGACTACCTATCATGCTTCTATATAAAGTGTTATCAACACTTTTAGCAACATCTTCTCTACTGAGTTTTTGACTCGAACCCATGGGAGTTTTCATATGAGATGCACTATCTAAGTTGAATTTCTTCACCAAATTTCGTGCATATTTGCTTTGAGAAATAAAAATCCCATCCTTCGATTGTTTGATTTGTAAGCCCAAAAAGTAGTTCAATTCACCAACCATACTCATTTCAAATGTAGATGACATACAATCAACAAATTCATTCAACAATTTTTGACTAGAAGCACCAAACACAATATCATCCACATATATTTGAGCAATCAAAATCTTTGTGATTAGTTCTTTGAATGAAAAGAGTCTTGTCCACTTCACCACGTTTAAAACCCATTTGGAGTAAATGCTCAGTTAATCTACCATACCAAGCTCTAGGGGCTTGTTTAAGACCATAAAGAGCCTTTTTAAGTTTAAACACATGGTTTGGCTTATAGGGATCTTCAAAACCTTTATGTTGTTCAACATAAGCTTCTTCATTTAAAATCCCATTTAAAAAAGCACTTTTAACATTCATTTGGTGAAGTGTAAGACCGAGGTGACAAGCTATAGCAAGAAGAAGTCTAATGGACTCAATCCAAGACTCTGAGGAGCACATGTTTCATCAAAGTCAACCTCAACCTTTGTGTATACCCTTGAGCCACCAAACGAGCTTTATTACATGCACAATGTTCCTAGATTCATCAGTTTTGTTTTTGAAAATCCATTTAGTACCAATTACATTCACATTGTCAGGTCTAAGAACTAAATACCATACATCATTTTTAGCAAATCGATCAAGTTCATCTTGCATAGCATTAATCCAAAATTCATCTTTCAAAGCCTCATTAACATTCTTAGGCTCAAAATTAGAGATAAAGCAGCAAGTTCTTACCAGAGTGCAGTTTGAAGATAAGTATGCATTTCTTACCATGTCACGGTAGTTTACCTTCTCATTTCTTCGTGTTCATACACCTTCGGTAACTTTACCTATCACTTGAGTGGTTGGGTGATTTTTCTGAATTCTGCTTGGTATGTCTCTGGTACGATTAGTCACATGATCATCAAGTACTTGGTTTGTTCATTCTCATGATCAGATTCAGTTTCTGAGTCTGTTTGCACAGGTGTGTTTACAGGTGCTGCTGCCGGTATCTCAACATCTGTTGGAACACTTGCAACAACATTTGTTGTAACACTTGGTTCATCTTCAGTTTCAGGGACTGACTCAGATGTATTATTTATCTCAATTAGATCAGAGATACAATCTTCTTAAGTTTTTCCTGCAAGGTCAGCTAAATCATCGAAGACAACATTCACAGTTTCCATAATAGTCCTTGTTCGAAGGTTAAAGATTCTATAAGCATGACTGTTAGTGGAATATCCTAGGAACAGACTTTTATCACTTTTAGAATCAAATTTAGCAAGTTCATCTCGATCATTTAGTACATAGCACACACATCCAAACACATGAAAATATTTAAGGTTAGGTTTTTTACCCAAAAGAATCTCATAAGGAGTCATAGTACTTCCTACCCTTAAATACACACGATTCGTAATATGACATGCAGTGTTTAAGGCCTCAGCTCAAAAACGTTTGGTCAAATTTTTGGAACTTAACATGACTCGTGCCATTTCTTGTAGTGTTCGATTTTTCCTTTCCGCCACCTCATTTTGTTGTGGAGTTTTGGGTGCGGAGAACTCATGAGAAATACCTTTCCTATCACAAAAGGTTGAAAACGATGAATTTTCAAATTATTTTCCATGATCAGTTCTTATTCTAGCAATAGTGATTTGTATAAATTGCACACCTTTCTATGCAAATTTAGAGAAAGACTCAAAAGCATCGATTTTTCACGTAAGTAAACGAACCCAAGTAAAACGAGAGAAGTCATCAACACACACAAAAGAGTATTTCTTTCCTCCAACACTTTCAACCTCAATAGGACCCATAAGATCCATGTGAAGAAGTTCAAAACAGCGGGTAGTGTGAAAGTGTTGTGACACTTGGCATGACACTCGAATTTGTTTACCTTTTTGACAAGATCCACACACAGAGGTAATTTTAGTGTTCAGTTTTGGTAATCCTCTTACAGCTTCATACCTAACAAGTTTATCAATCATTTTAAAGTTCACATGTCCTAACTTTTGATGCCATAAATCCGTTTCATTCAATTTAACACTATGATAAGCAGTAATACCACCAAATTGGTAGCAATTATCAACGGATCTTAAGCCTGCTAAGATACAAATGTTAGCATTGTCAAATACTTCACATGAATTCTTATCAAATTTAACATATAAGTTATCATCACAAAGTTGGCTAATACTAAATAGGTTTGCAGAAAGCCCTTCAACGTGTAAAACGTTTTTGAGCTTAGGTAGACCTTTTACATTCAAAGTACCTTTACCAACTATTTGTCCTCGTGCACCACCACCATATGTGACCTTACCTCCATCGAATAATTCATAGTTCGTTAGGTATTCTTTGGTCCCTGTCATGTGGCGAGAACATCCACTATCAAAGTATCAAGATCCTGCAATGTTAGACCTCAAAGATGTATATATAACATTACAAGTCAACTCAGTTTTGCGGACCCAAATAGTTTTTCGTTTAGTCGAGGTGTTGCTAGAAGTGTGTGAGGACACTTGTGAAAACACTTGACCAGAAAACTTTTGACGTTTTAGATCAGACTTTAGCTTATAGCAGTATGGTCTAATATGGCCAGGTTTATAGCAGTATGACAGACAAAATGTCTTTTTCTTTTCTGTGGCTTTTCATTAGAACAAGAGGGATCATCAATAGAAGAGTTTGAAGCCTCAGAGTTTTCAGATCCTTTTACAAAAGTAGGAGTTTTGTATCCCAAGCCAGCTTTCTCTGTATTTCCTAGAGCTAGGATTTCGTCAAGTTTAGCTTTGCCAGAATTAAGGTTTTTCAATATTTCAAGAGATTTTTCAAGTTCAGATTTTACCTTTTCTAATTCCTCATCTTTCCTGGTTAGTATGATTTCCAGTCGTGTCAGAGAATTCTCCTGCTCCTCGTTCTCTTTTGTAAGTTTTTCATTCTCCTTTGCCAGACATCTGATGTGTTCAACACGTTTTTCCCAATCGTGGTATAATTCTTGGTAAGCATCCATGATGTCTTGTTCTTCATTATCGGAGTCCTCAGCAGCCTGGATATCTGTTTCAACTAGAGAGGCAGATGTTAAGCAAAACGTATTTGAAGGGTTAGAAAGAGTATACCTGTTAGTTGTTGGAATGTCTCGAGCAACACCTCGAGAGATACCCAATGGATTGATTTGCAGCGCCTTTTTCTCATTGATGATTGTCATAAGAGTAGTATTTTCATCATTCGGACTTGAGTTTTCTGGCTCTGACTCATCATCGCTCAATGTAACACTCAAATTCATACCCTTTTTACGTAAAGTATTTGCACATTCATTGGCATAGTGCCCAAAACCAGTGCATGCTCTACATCTGACTTTATCAATATCAAACTGATTCCCAGTTTTATCTTGGTTTCTATCAGGCATATTTCTTTGAGGGTATTTAGGAGCATTAGGTTTAAAAGGTTTGTTGGTTTTGGAAGGAAATAGAGTTTTGCTTTTGTTTTTCATAATCCTACTGATTTTTTTTGCAAACATAGCCATAGATTCCTCACCTAATTCAGATTCCTCAACCTCTTTAGTTAATTGAGCTAATTCACTAGTTTCATTGGGTAATACCTGTAGAGCAATGCTTTTCCCTTTTGATCTCCTCTTGTCGACAAAATTGAGTTCCCAAGTTTTGAGGATTCAGCTAACTCATCAAGTCGTAGTGTTGCAATGTTTGATAATTCTTCGATCGCAGCAATCTTAATATCAAACCTTTCAGGTAGGGAACGCATCATCTTACTTACTAACCTTGAATTTGAGATCGGCTCACCCAGAGATTGAGATTCATTGGCGATGTCACAGAGTCGTCCATGGTAGGATGTGATATCTTCATCTTCCTCCATCTTCAAATTTTCAAACCTAACTGTTAGGTGTCGTAACTTGGAGAGATGAACACTTGCAGAACCTTCACAATGTTTTTGCAGAGCCTCCCATGCGTCCTTGGCTGCAGTATAGTTGCAGATGATTTTGAACATGTTGAAATCTACTGCACCAAAAATCGCATTGAGAGCTTTCGAATTGTAGTTCGCAAGTTGAATATCTTCATTGGACCAGCTTATCTCATCTTGATTTATGTAATCGCCATCGACATCTATGATTTTTGGAGGAGTCCATCCAACTAGAACAACACGCCAGTCTTTCTCATCAATTGATTTTATAAAAGCCCGATCTTGATCTTCCAAATCGAGTAGTTAGATCCATCCAACATAGGTGGACGAAACATAGCTGAAACTTGACTATCCATTGCTTGCTCGAACTTAGGATCAACACTTAGTGAAATCAAGTGTTGGCTCTAGATGCCAATTGAAAGAATTTAAGGTCCCAAACTTTCTCAGAATAAAGTGTTGTTACAAGTGCTAGTAACACTTGTACCAACTCGCAACGGATAAAAGTAAAACACAGAGATAAAATTTGTCTACAAGTATAAAAATACTTGTAAACGTGTCAGCAGGGCGAAATATATTCACTAGTTGAAGTATCGTTTATAGAACTCAATTGAATGACTCAACTAGTATGAAACCTATCAAAACTCCTTTGTATGAGTAGATCTATACATTGTAAAACAACTCGTCCAAAAAGAAAGAATATGAACTATTCAGAACTTCTAAACAAACAATAGATGGACGAGAATAGAGAAACAAAGATGCTCAATCTTCAGGTGTTGAACTGGTACTTCAACAACACTTCCTTTAATACTCTGAACTGTGTAGTATATCAGACTTTATTTCTCTCTTGCATAATTCGATCTCTATCAGATATGTGCTCTCTCAATTGTAATTCGCTTGCTGAATTATGTGGGGATCGTCCTCTTTATATAGGCAATCCTTTGAAGAGCTTGAGTTCCTACAAAACAAGGATGAAAGAAACATAGTAGAAATAGGATTCCTAATTATGTAAGGACTAGAACTCTTTTAAACATATCCCTAAAAAATCGATCTTTCATATCAATCAAAAACTCAAGAGTCCAGTTTTAATTCAATCCTTTTCTAAATCAACTTCCTTTATTTAATAAATCTTAATTCAAGAAATAACCAAGAAAGGCAAAACACTTAAATTTGAAATTTTCGAAAATAAAGAAAAATATTAATTTCCGTAAAAACACGGAATTAACAATTTGTATATGTATTCTATAAACGGATACATATTTAGTGCGCATAGTATTTGATTTACTATTTGTTCTCCACATGAATAATGAATTAACGAATATAAAAAAGGAATAGCGTGATACAAACATAAAACTATATAAGTTGTCGCACTAACATGTTGGAATTGGTTTTATAAATTGGGTTTTGACCCAATTTTGACTAATTATTTAAGTGGTTTTCTTTATTCGAAATATGAAATAAATGAGATAAAAGTCATCTACGCCGCTGGCAGATGAATTTAGCATTTTGAATTTCTCAAAATCAATATCGGGTGAATGAAAAAAAAATGTTTTAAGTTGACAACTTAAAATGCTTTTATATATGGAATATAAAAGGGTGGGAGTATGGAAAGTCTTATCCCACATAGGAAACATATTGAATGTTTGACTAGTTAATAAAGAGCTTCACACTAATAAGGAGTATTCAAGTGGAACTCCTTATGGTACACCCTAGTGGATCAAGTCCATTTTGACTAGCCTTTGGCTAGCTCAAAAGGCACCGAGGACGGTGCGGAGCATCGTTCGAGCCGGAGCCGGGCTCGCGCACATCGCACATAGTCGCATTGGGCGCTTTAGAGGTGCACTTCGCATCATCGCGAGGAGCTTTAAAGTTTTGGAAAATCGAACTAGGGTTCAATCCAGTGGCTCGGTGACTTGGCAGAATCGTCCGAATGGCGACACGTGGCGCTGATTGGATGCGTCTGTTCGCTGACGGGCACCGTGTCTGGACACGACTGTCCAGTGTGCAGAGGTGTATGCCAAATGGTGTGTCCCTTCAGTCAGATGCGATCAGGACCATCAGATCGCAACTGTTAACCACAGGGCGCGATTTGACGGTGAAGACTGATCCGGACAGGGGTTGCACCCAGTCTGAAGAGGCACCAAGAGCTCTATATATAGCAGCCCCCAGAATCATTTCATCATATCAGAAAATTCGGATTTCTTGCTTCATATACATTCTGCATAAGTCTATAAAGAGAGTTCAAAAAACATCAAAATGTTCGTTGCGCTTGCGATTTCTAGTGCAACTATCGCAAGTGTTTGTCGTTGTATCTTGGGAGACAATTGCCGCATACCGCACGCACCGTGAGCGGGGCAATCTTGTCTTAAAGAGAAAGAGTCTAACTCTTGCCTCGACATCTATTTTCGTATCGAAACTCTGCTCGATTTTTCAGCCATTCGATATACACCACCAGTTTTTCCAACATAACATTGGTTTCCTAAAATATTAATATTATTATTTGTTGATGTAAAAATTTCATAAAAGAGTAAATGAAATATAAGAAAGCTGAGTAACAATATATGATAATGTTCTAAAAAGCGTTAGGTGTTACGCAGTTGATAGACTGGGGCCTAATGCCTAGGCGGGATTTGGGCAGGGTTATGTGAGACCTAATTGAAAGAAAAACATAGGCTAACATGATAAGTCTAGTGGCCAAAGACGGACGCATAGCCCCCATTACGGGGTACATGCTCCCCTTAATATTTTTCTATTTTTTTCTTTTATTATTTTTACTATTTGTTTACAAAACTATTAATTAGTTAGAAAAAAATAAAGTGTGACCCCTTAATTTTTTTGATGCCGTTTATAATTGTGCTTATTTTATTTTTGATGTATTTTATACGAAAATAAACAAAATTACCTTACATTATTGGAAAAAATATGTTTTTACACTCACGTGTTTTTCAAAATTATTTCGAACATGTTTCTGCTAATAAAATTTCAGTGAAATAAAATTTATGTCACAAAAAAATCAATCTTATACTCGTTACCCCAGAAACAACTAAGAAACACAACCTGAAAAAACACATATTGAAACAAAATAAATTTAAACAATATAGAAACAACACAAAAACCAAAACAGAAACAACACAATCCAGTTTTTAATCCAATATATTAAAACACCGAAACAATACGGAAACAACACAGAAACAACCAAAATACAATAGAAACAACCTAGAAACAATAGAAACAACCTAGAAACAATAGAAACAACGTTAAAACACATAGAATAATCAAGAAACAACATATAGACAAAAAATAACATAAAAATTGGTCAAAACACATAAAAGTCCAAAAAATTTAACCCTGGACATACAAAAGTACAACAAAACAGTACATAAACGAATGTCTAATTTGCATAAAGAAGTGTTTTTTTTCCGCAAAAAATATGGGTATCTTTTATAGCATCTAGTTTATAACTATAGTACTCATTTTGCGCTCCCGTTGTAAAATATTTCTGGATCCATTCATGTGGCTAGTCGGGGACTAATTGGGGTTACGCGGATACTTTTAGATTAGTGGTTCATGAGATGATAGATTTGTTTTTCAGAGAGGAAACCCGGCCCACCTGGGCGCACCCCACCAACCGGGCGTATCATATTCTTGGTTTCTTATTTTCCATTGGTCTCATGGTCTGTCTGTCTCTCAGTCTTCTAGCCTAGTGGCCCAAGATTCTCTCTTATTATTATCGATTTAAAACAAAACTATTTTTATATTGCAACATTAGATTAGAAGGAGACGAGTGAGTTTTGCTAGAAACTATATAAGCATGACAATTTAGAAATGAAATTGAATTAAGATTTTGATTTTCACTATCAAATTCTGCTAAACGACAACGATGCATTCCAACTCATTACTAAAGAATTAATGTAGAGGAAGAGTATATCCACTGGACCAACCTCAATTCTTAAAGATTATTTGTAAAACAAAATATTTTAAAACATTCTTTCACCAAAAGATGGTGAAGTTTCAAAGAATCAATTTAAAATAATTGAATAAGATTAATAAGAAAATTAGACTATTTTTTTTTATAATTTCCAATGAAATAACTAAAGTATTATATATGATTAAATTAATTTTCTTTAAAACTAAGCATAATAAAAAAACATAAGACTAATAAAATTCATATAATTTTAAATAAAATAAAAAAATAATTATATATAATTAATTTATTTGTCTTAATTAAATTCAAAATGAAAACATAAGACTAATGAAATTCTTATAATTTTCAACAGAATAGCTAATATAATTATTTATTGATTCAATTTTTAATTAAATTAGAAAAATAAAAAAACATAAGACCAATAAAATTCTTATAATTTTAAATAAAATCACTAAAGTAGTTTTATATAATAAATTTGATTTTATTAATATAATTGGCATAATAAAAACGTAAGACTAATAAATTTATTATATTTTTTAATAAAATATATTATGTTAATATTTTTAATGAAATTAGCATTATAAAAACATAGGACTAATAAAATTAGTATAATTTTCAATAAAATAACTAGAATGATTCTATAATTTTTATTTAATTTTCTTAATTAGTTTAATCAGCATAATAGAAAACATAAACACTGATTATATTTTTATAATTTTCATAACACTACTAAATTAATTATATATTATTAATTCAAGTTTCCTAAATTAGAATTATAAAAACACATAAGCCTAATTAAATTCTTATTTTTTCAACCAAATAACTAAAATAATTATATATATAGTTAATTTAATTTTCTTAATTAAATTGGCAATATAAATACATAACACTAATATTTTTTTATATCTTTCAATAAAATAAGTAAAGTTAATTATATATAATTCAATTAAATTTTCTTAATTAATAAATTAGCATAACGTGAGTCTGTGACAACATATTTTTAAGGCTCTCATACTCAAATTAGAGATTTTGGGTTCGACTCCCAACACTCCATCCCTCCCACAATACGTACTCAAAAAAATCGCTAAAAGACAACGTCTTTAAAACACCGTTGTTAAAATATCTTAAAACTGTTGTCCTTAAAACAATAGTGGTGTAATAGACAACGGTTTAGGCACCCAAAAATTGTTTTCTTAAAATAAATGCGCTAATAGACAATGGTCTTATAACAATCGTTGTTAATACTTCAAAAACAATAATTTAGCGAAAAAACCATTATACCTTTTAAGCGCTGTCCTTCCATATTTTCCTTGTAGTGTTTGTATGGTCAAATTATGCATGGTATATAATAGGACGTGTTTAAACTCAAGTTTTCTCAAAACCATTCCATCTAGTGTTGAATTTTACTATTATAAACGAGTTGGGGACGTATTTTGAACCTTTGTGTAATTTGAAATTCACCTAGTTTGAATCTCTCCCTATATTTTTTTATTTCAATTACTTTGTCTTTCAAATTTTTTTTTTAGTATTGTAAAATCAATGTTTTTCTTCTTCTAAGAGTACTGAGAGGTATTTTTATTAAATCAAATATCACTAAACAAATGATATTTGTCGAAAATTTAAACTTAAAAAATATGATTTGCAATTAAACTTCAAACGGCAGAAGAAATGCATACATCTAACCTCACTTTTCCATGAGGCCACGAGCACCGCGAAGACAGGGGTTGTTGCCCTTTCCAAAAGTTTTTTTTCCCCAAATTTTCAATTTTTTTGTAGTTAAGATAAATGAATTAATTTACAATTGCTCCTCAGAATTTGATAAAAACTTCAAGTAGTTGTCTTTTATAATATAAAAAGCCATTAATTATGGTAGTATATGTGCATTTTCTCTCATTGGTTAAATTTGTAAACTCGATCTTTTCTTTCGCCTCAATACATTGGAATCCTCCGTCCGCTAGTGGCCATGAGAGGAAGACTTAGGATTCTAATATTGGGAATACTATTAACTATTTTTTAAAATTATTGGGAATACTATTAGTTTCACATTTCTATCCACTCCTTCTTCTTCTTTTTTTTTTTTTGAAACATCTCCAAATCTACTTCTTAATTGGTCGAGTCATATATAATCTCCCTTAAAGACTGTAACAACCATCCCAATCTATACCAATTCAGCAACTCGAGAAGATTAAAGCTATTGGTCAACTAATATTCAAAAAGGACAAAAGCTTTTCTGCCGAAAAAGAAAGAGCATATTTGTAGAATCCATGAAAAATTGTGCAATTAGACATCCTATCTTTTTCATATAACCCTGGTCCCATTTACTCTTGCACTTAACATTAACGATCCAATAATTCAAAAATTGAAACTATTCTATAATTCATTTTCATGTGGCATCTGGTGAACAAAGGTTACCTTAAAAGTAGGGTTAGCCAAATTCATTTATATGGGTAATATGAGTTGTATCATCATGAATTAATTTATTCCAAAATTATACTTACATACTTTTGACAATTCTATAAAATTCAGTCATTATACTTTTGGTTTTTTTTATTTAATTTGTTATTGGTTTATTTTAATTTTATATACTATTATTAATTTTATATTTCAGTGAGTCTAATAAAAAATAATATTAAAAGTTAATTCAATTATATGTGATAATTTTTTTTAATAATACATATGTAATTTTTTTAATTTTAAAATTAAAATATTTAACAAATATTATATTAAATAAAATTACTTATGTAATATTTTTAGCAATTATAATGTAATAAAAATCAATATTTAAATGAATTCTTTTTTAGTGCACAAAGTAGTGCAAACTATTTGGAGATAGAATGCAAATTCCGCATCAAAGTAGTGCAAATTCTGCATCAAAGTAGTGCAAACTAATGAAGATTGTCTTACAACATGCTAGATTCCTGTTGTCTGACAAATTGCAACCCATGCTTAAAAGATATTGTTTGCTTCTATTGACATTACTATTCTGTTTTAGAAAAAAATACCTCTCTCAACACACCTTTTACTTTCTTTTATATATTTTCATTTATTTAAATAGAATATTTACATAGATAGATTTTTTTTTTCCAGGGGTACATAGATAGATTTTTGATGTATGATTAAGTTCTGTGTTACTATTACTATTTATGTTGTTTCCTCTCACTCCATAATTAGCGCAATCAATCATCAAACTTTTAAGATTAGGTTTATCGGAACCAGTCATTTTCCTTTGGATAGTGCAAGCTTAATCATCATAAATTAAATGAGAAAAAGTTATTTAGTTTAAAAACCATTTTGCATTTTCTCACAAAAAAACAGCGAAAAGAGAATCTTATGAACAAAATAGTCACATCCGGTCAATGCTCTTTGTCAGTTAGTACCGACATACTATTGCACCAAATTTGATGGATACTGGATACACCACTATGGTGTTTTGGTATAATTTTGCCAACATCATCTTTAACTCATTAAATTAAAATAAATTTATTATTTATACTATTATGTTATGTATTTATATTTTATTACTATTAATTACTAAATAAAAAATACGTTTAGCTAATATTACGTTAATTAATTATATTACAAGTAATGTTATTTCATGCAAGAATATTAGTATCTCTTTCAATTTAAATGGTCACAATTTGTTAATTATTATATTTTATAGCAAAATGTTAATTTAAATTATAATTTATGGTAAATTTTAATTATTTGTTAGTTATATAATCCATTATTATTATAACGTTCATCCAAACAATTACTATAAACCAAACCTAAATATTTAAAACCATATTATAAATCAATTATTGTACAATGTGTGGGATACAAATGAAATTTAAATTTCAAGCAGAAGAAAATTGGGGGGCTTAGATGAAATATTGGTATCACACCATTTTTTTAAGCACATATACACATTCTATGAGGGGAGGGAGTAGTGGGATCGAACCCCAAACCGGTCTGGGCATGAAAATGTTAGCCATTAGACACTATCTGATTCCCTGTATTACATCAAATTTGGTGCAACACTATTCACTACACCAAAGGTTTTGTAGATGATACACCTGCAACACTATACCCATATAACATCTACCATTCACATGTCCTATTTGATCGAAAGTTGGACAATGCTTATAATACATCCACCCACTAAGGAGCACATGCAAATGGTAGATGCTACACCAAGTGTAGTGCTTGAGGTGTATCATCTACAAAGGCGCTACGCCAAATTTGATAAAGGACATAAAGCTGGATTGGATCATGTCTACACTTATATATATGGTGTTTTAGTGGGAGTTACAGAGTTGAATTGGACTTTGGAGAGGGCCTTGGGCCATCTCCAACCACAAATTTTAATTTAGTGCAACTTTTGCACTAAAATAGTGTAATTTGTGCACCAAACTTCAAATGCACCTCCAATCCATTTACTTCAAAATCTACACTAAAAAAAATATTCTCTAAATATTCCTTAGTTTTCAATTACAATAACTATTTTATTTCATAAAATATCTACAAACAATTAATATAATACATAGAAAATGTATTTTTATTTAATAAATTAAATAACATATTTTAATATAATACAAATAATAGTAAATTAATTAATATGCATAAAATATTTGAATAAATAAGAGCAAAATTATTTTAGTAGACGTAAAAGCATAATATTAAAGTATATAAAAATTATTTCAATTATCTTATTTCTAATCTTTATAACTTATTATACACCATTTATGCTAATACCAAGAATATATATAATTATTAAATTTTATTAAAAGTAGTTATGTATATATGTAAAATAATAATAATAACAAATAATCTATTTGAATAAACAATCTGGATAAAGATAGAACTTTTATACAATTTAAAGAAAACAAAAACAATCTTAAATCCATTATAAAACAAAAAAAAGGAAAAAGAAAAAGAATAGGGATAACATGATGTACAGTGTTGCGCCAGATTTGGCACAATACTATTGAAAGGCTAATTTGACGCAGCAAATGAAGATGCGTTGGACTTAAGAATTTAGCTTCATTTTGGTGTTTTCACTTGGGATAGAGTGGGGTTGGAGATAGGGGCGTCAATTTTTGACACGACACGATAACATGATACGAACCTAACACGAATTTAGCAGATACAGGTACAACCCTTAACAGGTTCGGGTCAAAATCAGGTCGGACACGGATAACACGAAAAATAAATAGGTCAGGTCGGGTCGACCCGTGGTCTATTAACGATTGACCTATGTAACCCATTTAATTTTATAGTGATATATTATTTTAATATTTTATGATGTTTTAGTTGGTTATATGATGGTGGAAAAATTATTAATGCAGTTTTTTAACAATTTTTAATATTTGATTTATTTTTTATCTGTAATTTCATTTTTTTCTGATTTTTTATTTTATTTTTTTCGTGTCAAGTTTAAATTATACAGGTTTTTCGTGTCGTGTCGGGTTACCCGTGTCATAAATGAGTCGTGTTCGGGTCGTGTATCTTGACACGAATAATTAAACGGGTCGGGTTCGGGTTCGTGTCAGACCTGTAATACCTGTGTAAGAACACGACCCGCGAACACGACACGATTGACACCCCTACTTGGAGAGACCCTTAGGCCACATTTCATTTTTGAGCATTTGCACACCAACTAGTTTCATCTCTTACTCGTAATATACTTGTAAAATATGTAAAAAGAAAAAAAATGAATACACTACAAGAAATCAAGTGCATTCTAATTAAAACTTGTCACTAATTATATAAATTTGATCAAAAAAATTTATTGTCGCTCTAATAACCTTCATAAATTTAATAGTAACAAAATTTGGTATATGTGGTCACTGATGTGCATTAACTACTGAGAAATCTTACACATTCACCCACGATTTAAAATAATATTATATTTATTTTGTCAATTTACCTGTGTTAATAATTACATATAGACGTTTCAAAAAAAAAAAACTAATATTATCTATAGACTAAGTCACTATAGTCTATAGTAACAACTTTATCACAAAAAGATAAAAAATAAATAAATTTCATTGCCGCTGTAATTAATCAAAATATCATAATATAATATATATGAGTGTTTAGATACTAGTATATTAGTATTATATTTATGTTTTGGCAAATTTTTTTTTTTTTGGTCCTTTAACTTACACCACTTTGACATTTCATCATTTTTCTTTTTACTTTTGACAAATAGTCCTTTTTTCTCAACAAAAAATTGAGATTTGGTCCTCTTACCTGCTATAGCAGGTTACTTGACTTGTTGAGCTGATGTGTTATTTTTATTTTCAAAGTTTTTAATTTTCATTTAAAAAATAATATTTAAATCTTACATTGCATCCTATTTGGCCTAAATGATGGAAAAATTAATTAAATGAAACAAAAAATTTGAAAAATATGAAAATATTATCTAAAAATTTTGAAAATTGTTTTAACAAAATTTAAAATTATTTGACTTTTTGTAACAAAGTTTTAAAAAATTCAAAAAACCATTTTAAAATATAAAAATTAAAATATCTAAGATTTGATAATTTCTTTAAAAAACTAAAAATAGTAAAAACAATATCGAAATTATTTTAAAATTACAAAAAAAATACGAAAGTTAAAAAAATATAAAATATTTGAAAAAATCTGAAACTTATTTGAAATATTGAAAATTATTTAATTTATAAAATAGAAAAACTCAAAATTATTTTGAAAAAGTTATTTTTAAACTAAAAGATGTTTAAAAATCTGAAATTCGTTTAAAAAACTAAAAAAATGTTAAAAATCTATCAATTATTTGAAATATTAAAATATAAAATTAAAAAAATTGAAAATTGTCTAAAAATCTGAAAATGGATTAAAAGTAAGACTTTTAAAAATTTTAAAGACAATATGAATTATTTTTAAAAAACATTCGACAATTACACCAAATAAATAAAATAATCTAATTTTTAAACAAATTTCAGATTTTTTTCCTTTGATTTTCAGATTTTTTTTACATATTTGGCATAATTTTTAGATTTTTGAAAAATAATTTATAGTTTTTTTAAAAAAATTCTAAGTTTTTACTCTATATATTTTTTATTTTACAAAAAATTCAGATACTTTTTTTATAAAAATTTCAAAAAGTCTTTGTTTTTAATTTATTTTCAGATTTTTAGACAAATTCTCACTTTTTGAACAATTTTCGACGTTTTAAAATAGATTATAATATTTCAGATAAATTTCAGATTTTTTAAAAACAGTTTATGGTTTTTTTTGACAATTTTCATATTTATTTTTTGTACTTTTAAAACAATTTCGATTTTTTCTATTTTTAGTTTTTCACAAAAAGTATCAGATTTTATATACTTTATTTTTAGATTTAAATTTTTTTTTAATTTTTTATAAATTTGTTACAAAAATTCAAATAATTTTTAATTTTAGTAAAACAACTTTCAGAATTTTTAGATAATATTTTCAGATTTTTCAAAAACAATCTTTTATTTAATTAATTTTCCATCATTTAAGCCAACTAAGATGCCATATAAGATGTAAATATTGCTTTTAAATGAAAATTAAAAACTTTGAAAATAAAAATGCCAAATTAGCTCAACAGGTCAAAATAACCTGCTATAGAAGGTAAGAGGACTAAATCTCAATTTTTGTTGAAAAAAATGACTATTTGTCAAAATAAAAAGAAAAATGATAAAATGTCAAAGTGGTATAAGTTAAAGGACCAAAAAAAATTTGCCATTATGTTTTTATATTTTTGACTTGAGAGGTGGATATTGAACATGCATTGAAGTAAGGAAAAGGATTTTCTGGGGCCATTCTAAAAAATCTAAAGGCGATTGTAAAGTTTGGAAAATTCAACGTAAATAGCGTAGTGGGAAGCAGGACAGAGGTAGAGCTGTAAAGTGAAGCAAAAAGAGAATTTTCCATACTAACAACTTTAAATTATTTCAGATAAAAGCTGAACATAGATTAACGTTAGAATATGGGGCGGGGAGTGGGGACTTGTTCATCCACGACACTTTTTTATTGACATAGATTCCATATCAAACAATAATTCAGTAAAATATCTCCACCTACAGCTTTTGCAAACACAAATCACTACAATAGAAATCCAATTTTACTTATAGGAAGATATGTAGTTAAATATTAATATAATTAGAAATGTATTAAATATTTATCAAAATAAATTAAAATTGTTGTTAAATGCCTAGAAATGATTTTGTCGATAAATTTTAAACTATGTGCGATTATCAGCACTGATTGGAATAATTTTGGGGGGGAAATAATATTTTTTATTATGACGGTGTTCTGTAGGTTAGCTATAAAATTTATATGAGTAGGTCTCCTGTAGGACCATCTTACGGATCCTATTCCGTAAGACGGATCCCCCAGCCCGACCCGCGACCCGCTGCCCGCACCCCAGCCCAACGCCCCACCCCGCGGCCCAGCCCCCAGCCCAACGCACACGCCCACACCCGGACCCCAACGCACACGCCCAACCTTGACCACCAACCGCACCTCTTATTTAAAAAAAAATTGCTCCAGTGTGGATTTGAACTCGCGACCTTAATAGACTTACGGTGGTGTTCTATCACTACACCATTAGTACTCATTGTGCAATTTTAGTATAATAATTTATATAAACCCATTCATAAATACGCCTGTTAATTAAAAAAAATGAAAAATGCCTATAAATGTAAAGGCTAAGAATCAACCCAAGTCTATTAAAAATCTTGATACATTATCTCAATAAATGGATGCTTATAAAAGTGTTACTTTAACTACATCATATTTATTTTTATTTTTCCTCTTTTTTTGTTCCTAGTTTGTAATCGTAATAAGAAATATGATATTTTATCTCAACAAACGGATACTTTTACTTATAAAAGTGTTACTTTAACTATATCATATTTATTTTTTTATTTTTCTTCTTTCCTTCATTTCTAATTTGTGACTATATTAAAAAAACATGATACTTTAAATCACGAAGGAAAAATAAATAAGACAGAGCTAAAGTAACACTTTTATGAGTAAAAGTATCCATTTTTGAGATAAAGTATCATGTTTTTGTAAATAAATCACGAAGTATGAATTCAAGATGTGACAAAAGAAAAATAAATATGTGAGTTAAAAGTACCACTTTTATGAGTAAAAGTATCCATTTTTTGAGATAAAGTATCACTTTTATGAATTGAATTGATGTGACAAAAGAAAAATAAATATGTGAGTTAAAAGTACCACTTTTATGAGTAAAAGTATCTATTTTTGAGATAAAGTATCATGTTTTTTAATACGGTCACATATTTAATATAAAAAATCTTATTTTTGAATATATAAGAATTAAAGTGTCAATGTTCACCATAAAAGTGTCATATTTCTTATCAAAAGTATCACTATTTAATATAAAGTATCAATTTTTTTCCAGAGAATTTAAAATTTTAAAATGTCGTTGTCCATCATGAAAGTATCATATTTAATATCAAATGTATCACTATTTAAAGAAAGATCGGTTTTCAATGTAAAAACATTAGCTATGAGACTAGAATGAATACATCAAAAAATCTTATTTTTGAATATGTAAAAATTAAAGTATCAATGTTCACCTTAAAAGTATCATATTTCTTACTCAAAAGTATCACTATTTTTGGATAAAATATTATTTTTATTCGAGAGAATTTAAAATTTTAAAATATCATTGTCCATCATAAAAGTATCATATTTAATATCAAATGTATCACTATTTCCATCATAAGTATCAGTTTTTCAATGTAAAAAACATTAGCTATGAGACTAGAATGCGTATATCAAAAATTCTTATTTTTTGAATATGTAAAAATTAAAGTATCAATGTTCACCTTAAAAGTATCATATTTATTACTCAAAAGTATCACTATTTTCAGATAAAGTTTCACTTGGTATTCAGAGAATTTAAATTTCTAAAATGAATGGATGATAATGAAGCTTTATATCCATGGTTATATTCATGGTTATACTAAATATGCACAACAAGCACCATTGGTCCAACAAGTAGAACAAGACTCTCTCTTGAGTGCAGGACACGGGTTCAATTCCCGGTGATCCAAATTTCTTAATTTTTTGAGTAAGAGGATCCAACCATTGGGTGGGGGGCGCGCCCAACTTGGGCTGGAGTTGGGCCCAGCGGGCGGGTCGCGGGCGGGGCGGGCGGCCCAGTGTGCAAGTACTTGTATTAGATGCAGTTTTTTTTTTTTTTTTTTTTTTTTTTTTTTATGCGGGCGGGTCGCGGGCGGGTTGGGGATCCGTCTTACGGAATGGGATCCGTAAGACGGTCTTATACAAGTTTTTGCCAATTTATATAGTGATAAAGTCATTTTTGTCGGTAGACTATATCGACTGGAAGTTTTTTTGTAGTAATTATTAATGTGTAAGTGTATAAAACTGTTCCCTCAAAAAAAAAAAGGTGTATAAAACTGTGACCTATGTTGTCTGCCTAAAATCGAATAGTCTTCCTTCATGAAAAATATATGAACCATATATTTCATTTAAATACATTTCAATCCTTTGACACTAAGACTTAAATTAGTGTTTAAAAAAATATAAATTAGTGTTTACACACTAATTTTTTTTAAAAGTAAAATACTCAAATTAGTGTTTCTAGGAGGAAACATAAGTAGGCCAAATTTTACATGAATACATAAATCAAATATGAGCAGCACACAAAATTAATTTAAATTGACTACTCTGAGACCAATTTATATCATTTAACTATATACTTCACAAGAAAAATGTAACTTTTTTGTAAAATTAAGTGCAAAACTTCTATTACACGAGTCTTGTAGTTCAACTGATATCCGTCACTCTTTGCAAGAACGTTGATCAAAGAACCAAGGTACGATCTTTGATTTTTTTTTTCAGATTTATTTATTCTCTCCACTCCTCCAAACTCATTAAAAAAGTTGCAAAACTTCAATGTATTAATGTCACTGGAGTAGCTAGCCGACCACCATCATCT
This sequence comes from Rehmannia glutinosa, assembly GCA_016081115.2. NCBI lineage: Eukaryota > Viridiplantae > Streptophyta > Magnoliopsida > Lamiales > Orobanchaceae > Rehmannia > Rehmannia glutinosa. The sequence goes on from CM071932.1 coordinate 76,004,986, forward strand.
GCAATCCAATGATATTGAATACATCGTACCCCACCCATATCCAGGGAAATTAATCACTAGGAGAAAAGAGAAGACAACAATGTTATATTTCAATCTCAAACAATGACTGAAAAGAAACAAAAGAAAAGACCGAGGCCATGTATTATTGCATGTACTGTAGGTAAGCAGACAAGTAGGTAAACTAATTCATGTAATACATCATGTAGTAATCAATCAACAGGAAGGCCCAATATCATGCCTCAGATGCAGGCACTCTGCTAGGCCTTGCGCAATTGAGCGGGTTTTCATTTCATTCTGTTAACCATTTTGTCATCTTGGTAAAAATATTACAACATTTAGAAAAGTGTTGATATTGTAACATGTAAACCTCCTCCACAGACAGAAATAGATAAGTAATGGTATGATTTATTCATCTATCATCTTTATTTTTCTCTAAACAGATACATTAAAATTCTTGCCTGAAACTAGATTTGCAAATTCCAGAACTCAAATCTGTCCAGTTTTGAGTACAACAAATGCTACAACTTATTCCAAAACCGCGATTGTAAGTGAGCTTTGATGGGAAACAACCTTAAATCGCCATATGCTCATTTCCTTACGAAAGAAACACCCTTATCAATGCTTCCAGCCAGCTCTTTCTTTGCCTTCTCCAACCCAACCCTGAGAAGAGCAGAAATGGATATTAATTAAAACACTAATCGGAAGTTCAAGATTTCCTAAAGAGTATTTGCAAACACTTCTGCATTTAGAAAAAGTTGTTTATTGAAGCAGAAGCTAAATGTAGTTGAAAATCAGAAGTTGATTGTATTTGCAAATAGAAGCTAAAAGTCGAAACTAAAATTGAAGTGTTAAAGAAAAAAACGTTTCAAGATGAGCTTTTGGATAGGAAGCAATTATTGTATTAGAGAAAATATATTTTAGGATTATGGAAAAAACTAAGGATCAAAATGTCAAAATCAAACTTCTTTTTATTTACAAAATTACTAAAAGCACTTTTGCAAAATCAGAACAACCCCAACCCCAGCTTTTAAATTTTGATTAAATGAAGCAGAGCAAAAGCAAAAACAAAGGTTGTCATTTGCAAACACTAAAAAGTGAATTTTTTCAAACAAAAACGGAGAATCACTTTAATTTTTAGTGTTCGCAAACACTCCCCACATATTATGAGGCATGAACATTGGAAGTGAAACAGGAAGGGTATAAAGCATCTTTGTGCACACCTTTCGTATTCATTTAGTGGACCAAGGGGGTAGATCTCCTCAACTCCGCTACGCCCAAGCCGCACTCTTGAAGCAAAGAATGGAAGTTCAGTTACCTGAGACAAAACTCCACAATTTAACATATTATGGATAAAAAGCACAGGTTCAGGTGATGCAATTAAGGAACATCCAATCTGGCAAATCCCAACAAAAAAATCAGCGAAAACATGCCTGAGAAGACACAAATGCACATTCAATAACGCCAGCATCACCCCTCAATCCCCTCAAGCAAGCATCAGCAAATTTGACTGCAGCATATGCCTGTAGCATATATTAATATTTGTCCGTCAAAATTTGCTGACATTGAAAAAACAAGTAGCAGTAGTAGTAGAGCACTAGCTGCCTACCATTGAAAGAGTTGCAGAACCTGCACCTGCTTTGGCCTGCAACAGACACCAGTAATTTGTAAACAATCATCGAGTCAGCATTTTCGAAAATAGTGAAGAGCTGGACATTTGCCAGCAATTAAAGTAATTCGATTAATGAATTAATTCATATTCATTAGCTGTCCAGGGCATGTGGAAGCATCAAAGTTTATAGGGTGTTAGGAGCAAGGCAAAAATAAATGTACGAACTCTTGCGCCGTTGAGGCATTTTCACAGCACAATTTTTTTTTTTTGTGAACAATATAAGTTTCGGTCCTCCCACATAATTGTACTTGATTTTCAAACAACCCAAAATACTTCCCCCTCCCCCCCACCAGAAAAAAAAGAAAACCATAAACCAGATAAGAGCATTTACAATTCCAAGACGAAAGAAGCAACTTTAGTTAGAAGCACAGTTACTGCACCATTCTCCTGGAAAAAACGCACAAAAAGGTGCACGAAATGCACCTTATCCAACAAGGGTCCAATAAGGGAGAAAAAAGAGCTCCATGTTGTGCCTTGCATGGTTGCACCTTGGCGAATGACTTTTGCCGACTCGAGTAACAAGCAATATATTCAAGTTCATGTTGCAAGCAAATCTTTTCTGGAAATCTCAGAAGTAAAGAAAGTCCTACCTCCTAAATGTTCATTTTCCTCCCAAGCAATCTATTCATGTCATTTCTCTAGTTACACAGGAACTCGTTCAAACCTAGCACACTTATGTATTTAGAACTTGAAACATGCATTAGGCACATCTTATAATGTGGTATGGATAATTGTTTATTATTATAAAGAAAGGAATATTTATTTCCAATCAAGACTCAAGCCTACCTCAACCACTTCAGTCCCGCCATTCTGAATGCGAGATGTCAGATACTCGGTCTCTTCTTGAGTGAAAGAGCATGCAGGTTTAACCTACGTAATATAGAAAAATGAGTGAAATGATGATATACAAACTCTTACGGATTAATTACTATTGTGAGATCAATTCAATATCTCAACCTGGGAGAGAAGAGGCAAAATTGTCACACCAGCATGACCTCCTACGACTGGAACGTTAACTTCCCGTGGATCTAGCCCCAAAACTTCAGCCTTAATGTACAAGACATATTGTATAAAATGAATTGGTCAGTAACATAGATTTAAGATGTAACTGTATATTTGTTGATTACTTCATAAAAAGATGCCTAGAAGAGTACATAAACTGTAACTTGAACAACTCATATGGTTATCGTTTGGAAAAAAAAAAAAAAAAACTCACATGGTTGAAACATTAAATAATGCTATAATATGCATAACATCATAAGAGAAAAGAAAATGTTCAATTCAAGTTTTTAAAAGACACTGAGACTTCTGCTTCCTTTCCAACTTAAAAGAGAAAATATCTCATTGAAGCAACAAATTGATGACCACGAATCCAATCTACTTTAACCTTATAGATTCAATATTATCGCAGGTGGAATTCAACTTGCTCCATAAAGCACCCAAAAAAAAAAATTAAATGAAATAAGTAAACAATAGAAATATAGGAAAGTGACAGGAAGCAAAAACGAAAAGTTGGGGTTCTCTGCATGAGTCACAGTTACAATTAGCCAGCTAACAATTGCACTATTAATAGAGAACAAACAAATGAACTATCTGGTGAATATATTCTTTTAATAGCCACGACATCTCAATTTTGAGATATCTAGAAGTGAAAATTTAGCAGTCAATTAAAACATGAAAATCTATCACCAGGCTATCAAATTCTATACTATTTCAGGATCAGGGTGGTGTTCCCATGCAAGTATGTGAGAGAGATAGGATGAAGAAAAACAAGTGGGGAGTAAATAGAAAAGTCACACATTCAAAACAAACCAATTAAGTGCTCTGAAGCTCCAAGCAGGACAACACAACATTCAACAGGGATTACGGGTTTAATGGACTGATGGGCATATATAAAAACATAAGAGAAACTAGCAGATGCTAATGAAAAAAATTGCTCACCACAAATGTATTAGCTCTGACAACATCAAGCATTGTGACTCCTAGGAGTCGCTTTGGATCATAGGTCCCAGCCTTCTTGAAAACCTCTGCTGCAATTGGAACTGTAGAGTTCACAGGATTACTGATTAAATTGACAATGGCCTTAGGACAGCACTTAGCAATTCCTTCAGAAAGAGTCTTTACTATTCCTGCATTAATGTTGAAAAGATCATCCCTTGTCATTCCAGGTTTCCTGGGAACACCAGCAGGAATGATTACGAGGTCCATGCCAGTGAGTGCATCCTCCAATTGGTTTTGACCCAGAAAACCACGAACCTAATGATCAAAAGATTCAGTTAAATTCTACTGGCCCAATTCCTGTGTAATGTGATTAATTTTGTTGATATAATGGTTTAAATCAACTTGCTTGGGGTATCTAGAACAAATGTGCATCTACTATTATGATTTAATGATTTAAGATAAGTCTATCAGGGATTATTTGTGAACACATGTTTCACAGTCTCATAGATGTGTTTCTTCTGGTGAAATACCCAAATATGTAATGAAATAGCAACTAAGCAACACATCCGCAGTGCCCTGGATCAAGTGTAAAAGTGGACCTGCTAATGAGGCATGTGGATTGCAAAAAAATTGTTATTCAAGGAAGATAACTGCCTCAATATCAGTATCTTATGTCTCCTGGAAAGGTGACGCTTCATTTATTTCCCTTAAGAAAGTATCATAAAAAGATTATATAATGTTGGGGCTTCAAATACAAGAGCATTTCCTTGCAGTATAGACAGCCCATTGGTATACAGCCAATTGTACAGATACTTCAAAATTCTAACTAAAGCTATCTAGTTCACATTAAGGACCTCCACAGGTGTACCGCCTAGAATTCCTCAGCAGTACTGTTCTTTAACTTACGTCTTAAACCTATCACCTATGACATCATCCCCATGAAATTATCCAAAATGGTAAAAGATAGCAGGGGAAAAGGCTGGCATTCAAGCTAAGAACAGAACATCGGCAATTAATAAAGAACACCAAAGAAGCTACCAAATCAATTGAAAACAGCAAAACTTTACGGTTTATGAATTGTTCAGATTCGAAGACAATTTGGGTTCACATTTTCTAAAAAGTTTTCATGAATAGACAATAAAAGGTATGAGGCTCCATTCCCCCAATTAGCCTTTTTCTTGAACCACTGAGATCTATTATTCAAATAGCAATGTGAGTGTGTGCCCTCCCTCATTGCAATAGCTCTTCTTTTCCCCTCTAAACTTGATTGAATCAACATCACATTCCTATGTAAAAGAATTTGCATCGATTGTGACTTATTTACTTCCAAAGCCTGAATCACAGGCTATGAACAATGTTCATTAAATTTGTCGTATAAACAAGACAGAACTCTTTTACTTTATCAGCTGCTCCCTTTTAACATAAGTCACAGTACAATTATTACACAAACAACAACCAGCATAAAACTGTCACATCCAAATCTAGCCCATTCATACCAGAGAACTAATCATCATCGAGAAATGAGCACAAAAAAAATAAAAACAAGGGACCATGACATTTAACCACAAGCAATGGTTGGCAAAGCCTTTTCCATCTGGCAAAACATTTTACAAGAAGAGATCCCATCTAGCAGCTGAAGCTAGAGCCATAAACTTGAACCCTACAACAAAACCTAACTTCGCCTTCTCTTTCCCCACCTTTTGAGGCTTAGCATTAACAGCTCAATAATAAATCAACAAACAATGGTTTAAACAAAGGCAGTCCCTGGTATCCTATCAATACTATAATGCCAATCAATTGAAATCGTAGATATAGAGAAAAACTGAAAATCAAGTTGTGCTAGCAAAATTAATAAAGGGAAGTAATAAACTAACGGAAACCCACGAGGGATGGAAATATGATATTACCACAGCACCAGTGTCCATATGGCTGATATCTGCTGTGACACCTGGAGTGTTAACTACATCATAAAGATGAAGCACCGACACCAATGGATTCATCTTCATCAGCAGTGCTAAAGGTTGGCCTATGCCACCAGCTGCCCCCAATATTGCCACTTTGAAACCTGGTGACCCTCCTTTTGCCCGGCAATCCTCGCGCCATAAACTCGAACTCCCCTCCACCTTTTGACCAAAAATACATAGAAATTATAAGCTCTACTACCCATGAATACCTTGACTTTTTACCCAAACATTTTCCTGAAAAAATCAACTTGAGAAAAGGTAATTGTCCAAAAATCCGAATTTTCGCATGTATCATGATCTTAGTTTGCTCTAGAGATTTATGCTATTTTGTTGACTAAGTTCATGATACGTGCGAAATTAGGGACGAATTTGTCCAAAAATTCACATAAACCTCGAACTTGTTTGGTTCTTTAAGGAGTCACTTTCCTCACAAAAGCTTCTGCTAGAGAAATGAATTTTTCCCGATTACAGTATATTTTCTGCTACACTTTCAAATAATTTTCCTAAAAACCAAACGAATTCCTCACGCCTCTTCCTTTCCTCGCCAAAACCTACCTAAACGCAATCGAAGTCAATTGCTTTGAGTACTTGAACTAATCTCAATTCAATATTGAAGTCAAGTAAGGCACGCAAATTCCTATTTCTCACTCAGAACAATAAAGGAAAAAGAATCCAAACAGCAATATAGACCTGGAAATTATTACTGGAAGGATTAAGGTGAGCTGAAATTCTGGCAATTCGTTGATGAATATCCACACCGTTCTGCATAGTTCCACTAAAAAATTCTTCTCCAAAAGCTGAAAGCAAGCAACTTCTTGGAATAGAATACAAAATGATCTGATAAATGCGAACAGAAGGAGAAAAATTGAGGTGTGTAAGCCTATATATACAAGTACAGAAAAACGGAAATTAATTATTTTGTAAGAACAATAAATACAAAGGAAATAAAAAAGATGACGCAGAAGCTCGTTGGGATGCGTGGATTTGGATTTGATTTTGGGCTGTCAGCATATGGGGCTGTTTGGTGGATAGTCTTATCTTTCCCATTATGAATTATAAAAATTATTTTTAAATAGTTAGGTTTGTAACTCTTTCTTTTTATTATGAAAAGGCTTTTAATTTGGGCTCACTAGTTTTCCTAGTGAATTGGAAAATTGGGCCTTAAAGATTTGATTAAAGATAAGTAAAAGTATATTCGGGCCCAAAGGGCAAATTCTTATACTCGCATCTGAGGACTGAAACCCCCACAGGCCCAACAAGCCAAGAAGATGTCCTGTGTGTGCCACAGTGTGTAGCTTACGAGTTACGAAGAATATATTTTTAGAGGTGACAATCTCTGATACGACACAATAATTGCATACAAACTTGATTCGAAGTTAACGAGAGAAATCCAAATATAAATATGACTAACACGAATCTGACACAATCTTACCAATTTGTAGTTAGATATAATAACTTATATTTTATTTAAATGGTTATGTACTTTGAGCATACCCCGTAATTGACTCGATACTAGAAACCATGGACGGCTCTAGGGTGGCGTGGTGGTGTCACCGCATAGAGACCGTCTCCGGTAAGGGCCCCGAAGTTATATATATATATTGATTATATATTTATAAGGTGCAAAGTGGCTGAGACTCTGTCTTTAAGACCTAAGGTTTTTGTTCGGGGCTTGATAATCACAAAATTGGTTTTCCCCATTTTTCTCTCTAACTTCTTTTTTTTGCAAAACAAAAAACACAGTTAAAGTGAATTTCTACTGTCTTTGAATGAGGATACTATTTAACTTTGCAAAACTTAAAAAAAATCACTTTAACTTTGACTTGTCTTTGATTTCAATTGAGAGTAAATTTGGAAAACATTTTGATTATGAAAGATTGATTGATGACTTGCAGATACAAATGCAAGAACGTTAATTTCTCACGGATGGGATTTTCTATTCCAAAACCGTGTTTCATCTCCTATTCTAACCGTGTGGATGATTGGCACGTGTATTACACTTACCATATTAGAACCCCACAATTTATGATTGATTTATGCTTGAAAATAAATATGGTAAGTGTAATACACGTGTCAATCATCCACACGGTTGGAATAGGAGATGAAACACGGTTTTGGAATAAAAAATCCCATCCGAATTTCTCATAGCTAATTAATTAATATAATTTTTTTTTAGTTTTTTCGATGTGGTAAATTATATTGAACATATTTATTGTAATTTTATTTTGATGAAACCAAAATTTAAAATTGGAGTATGATATTTTTGTTATTACATTACGTTATGTTCCATGATGTACATGTTGATTTTATAATATCAATCTTGTAATGGGACATGACTAGAGCAACTATCTCAACTCATCGTCGTCTCATGATATTTTCCATGCAAGTGAAAAAACATATGATGATGATGGTTTTGAAATTTCATCTCATTTCTCCTCCGTATGAAGGTTGCGTCAGGAGGGGCATACAGCGTAAAACTTTGCCACCACTTTGCTTTTTTGTGTGAATTTATAGTGTCAACTAATTTTAGACAATGACACTATAAACTTCACGCCACGACCCATATAGTGGGATAAGGTGCAGTTGATGATAATAATGATGATGATGTTAGTCCAAGTGGCTACAATAATCTAGAGGGGGGTGAATAGATTATTTCGATTTTTCGCAAATTACCCTCTTTTTCAAAACAACGAGTAGATAGCAAGAATATAAATGCGGAAAATAAACAACACTCGTTGATTTAAAGAGGTTCAACCCACCAGGGCCTAATCCTCTACCACCCCAAAGTATCTCAGGGATGGATTTTGAAAAGAAAAAAAGGTTTTATTAATTTACCAAAAATTAATACAACACCTTGAGGATTACCACAACCCTCTTTCACCACCTTGAGGATTACCACAACCCTCTTACAACACCTTTGAAGATTACCACAATCTTCAAACACCTATCACCTAGATCACCCAAGTGTATTCTTACCACAAGAATACTCACAAGGATGTCTTGTGTTGAATGATGACCAAAATCAAGATTACAACTCAATAATGATTGATACAATATGAGTACAAGTGTAATCAAGAATTGAAAGCCTAGACCTCAAATAAGTGCAAGTGAAAGTGCTTAAATTTGCTAATACAACAAGATATATGAAAGTGTTTGCTCAATTGCTCTTTTGCTTGTATATTGTGTGTTGTATCTTGTTGCTTGAATGAAGCCTCTATTTATAGGAGAGGACTTGGCTTTCATTTCCAGGACATTGGCTCCTCCGGGGGAGTGATTTCTGCAAAAGAAACCATTTAAAATGATCAATATAGCTGTTAGAAATCAATCCCTCAAAATAGGGAAAAGTTGTCCAAAACGCAAGCGGATAGTTTCTTTGATAAACATGGGGTTCGACCGGTGGTCGCACAGAGATAAGATTGAAATTGAATTCTCGCGAATTTTTACACGGGGGGGACGGTCGAAGGGAAGTGCGACCGTGTCGCCGCCTTATTGTGACCGGTTGCCTTGACGATTTTACTAAACAGAGAAGTCCGGAACAAAAATCCAACTTGCAGTGCTGGTCGTCGCGGCGGCCGGTCGGCCGGTCGACCGCACGGCCGCTTCAGGCTCGACCGGTCGCCCGCCTGTTTTCTTACGCCCCATTTTCTGTTTCTCTCACTCAACTCAGGTACGGGTTGCCCTATAGGGCGCGGCCGGTCGAAAACTGAAACAAATGTGTTGTCCAATGTTTTATTGAAAATAAACTTCAAGAAATACTCGAAAAATAGTAAAAACATTTTAAGTTGATCGGAAATATTTAGACAACATTTAGGGACATAGTTTTGGTTTGAAAACATATTTGAACAAAGTCGAACATAATCATCAAAATCATGATAAAAACATTCATCTAACAAACTCCCCCTTTTTGATGATTACAAACCAAAACAATTTTCTTGAGGACGATTTTAAAACCAAATAAAATTTTCGGTTTTACAAGTAAACTATCCGTTAGAAGTATTTCATACAAAGCTCCCCCTATTTATGAGCATATCAACAAACGATTATTATAAGTAAGAAGCACAAGCTATAACAAGCTTATATAGATTGTATCATGAGCTAAGAAGCGCCCCCTGTCTAAAAGCTTATAATCAATTTCAACCGAGTCCAAAATTCAAGCTATGGACTAGGTATTAGAGTCCACAATACTTATTGCGAGCTTTTATTAGCTTTTCTTGAGCTAACGAGTCAACTTCCTGTTTCTCCCCCTTTGGAATCATCAAAAAGAATGTTAGAATGGTGAAAATATCATACAATAATATCAAAGTGCGCCAAAGGGACGGTTTATAAACCGTTGAGCAATTTAAGCGTAATAATTCAAGGAAAATGGGAGAAATGTAATATGAAGAGTTCATACGCTTGTTTTGTTTGTCAAAACATGATCTCAATAAGTATGGAAAACTTTTGAAAGCAAGAGAATCATGTATAAGTTGAAATTTTCATTGCAGCATATCATCGAACACCTTGCGTGCGTTGAAAATAAAAGAGGTTGTATATAACCTTTGTAAATGGTTCAAGCCCAAAATTTTCAACATCAATTCAAGCCAAGCATCATACATAACAACACAACAACCAAGCACATCATGATCATACGAAAATTACATCAAAAATTTTCAAGAAACTCGAAAACTCAAGGGTTCCACCCAATTGAGTAAAAGAAGCGAAATTCTTACCATTTGATCGGAAAGAGTGAGCCATAATGATGATGATTATGCTATATAATGTCCATGTTGTGTAAGAGATGCATGAAATCCATTTTTGAATGAAATTTGAGTGAATTTGGCAAAGGGGACGAAAAATGGCCAAAAATTTGTTAAAATGAAGAATCTTTGAAACATTAACGTTTAAAAGCCAAAATATAGCTTAGGGCGACCGGCCGAGGTTGAGGGCGACCGGTCGAGGTTGAGGGCGACGGTTTCCTCAACTCCTTCACCATTTGTTTTGTCGATTTTTCCAAAATCCGAATTTTCAACCAAAAATCCGATTTTTCGCCCCTAAGTTTTAAAACGTGCAAAATGCAAACGTAAGCTTCATTCAATATGCATTATGCCTAATCGAGCTCGTATTGAAGAAAAAGTCTCGGAAGATAGCGGTTTTGTGAAAATATCCGCTAATTGATCTTGAGATGGTACAAAGGATATCTCAATTTTACGTTTTGAAACACAATCCCGTAGAAAGTGATGTCGAATCTCAATATGTTTAGTACGGTTATGATGAACCGGGTTTTGAGCAATATTTATAGCGGATATATTATCACAAAAGATAGGTACATTTTCAAAAGAACATTTGTAATCCGCTAAGGTTTGTTTCATCCAAAGAAGTTGAGTACAACAAAATGCGGCGGAAATATATTCGGCTTCGGCCGTTGAAAGAGAAACACAATTTTGCTTCTTTGAAAACCAAGAAACTAGGCAATCGCCTAAAAATTGACATGATCCGGAAGTACTTTTCCGATCATCAATATTTCCCGCATAGTCCGAATCACTATAACCTTTAAGAGAAAAATTTTCATTCTTTGGATAAAATAAACCATATTGAATGGTGCCTTTCAAATATCGAAAAATCCTTTTAACGGCACTCATGTGAGATTCTTTGGGATTGCTTTGAAAACGAGCACATAGGCATACGGCATGAAGAATGTCCGGTCTACTAGCGGTTAAATAAAGTAAACTACCAATCATACCTCGATACTTTGATTCATCCACGGACTTGCCTTTTTCATCTTTGTCAATTTTGACGTTTGTTGCCATAGGAGTAGAGACGGTTCTTCCTTCTTCAATGCCGAACTTTTTCAAAAGTTCTTTTGTATACTTTGATTGCGAAATATAAATACCTTCTTGACATTGCTTAATTTGAAGTCCAAGAAAGAAGTTAAGCTCCCCCATCATACTCATCTCGAATTCTCCTTGCATTAACTTAGAAAATTTCTTGCACACAAAGAATCATTAGTAGCACCAAAGATAATATCATCAACATATATTTGCACAAGTAAACAATCTTGCCCTTTTTCAAAAACAAATAGAGTTGTATCAACTTTACCTCTTATAAAACCATTTTGTAAAAGAAAAGAACTAAGTCTATCATACCATGCACGGGTGCTTGTTTTAAACCATACAAGGCCTTTTAAGTTTATAAACATCATTAGGCCTAGAAAAATTTTCAAACCCCGGAGGTTGTTTTACATAGACTTCTTCTTGAATAATACCATTTAAGAAGGCGGATTTAACATCCATTTGGTAAAGTTTGAAATTTTTAAAGCAAGAATAGGCAAGCAAAATACGAATAGCTTCTAAACGTGCTACGGGTGCAAAAGTTTCATCATAGTCAATACCTTCTTTGACAATACCCTTGAGCTACTAACCTTGCCTTATTTCGAACAATGTTGCCTTGATCATCAAGTTTGTTCCGGAAAACCCATTTTGTGCCAATAATGGTTTGAGAAAGAGGACAAGGTACCAATTCCCATACATCATTTCTTTCAAATTGATTCAACTCCTCTTGCATCTCTAGAAACCAATCCTCATCCTCAATAGCTTCTTTAGCATTTTTAGGCTCTTTTTGAGAAATAAGAGCTTTCTCGGCAAATTTTCTCCGAGTCATTACTTTGTCAAGGGGATCACCAATAATAAGATCTTTTGGGTGATCTCCCTTAAATTTCAATGCAACGGGAAGATCCGAGATATCACCTCTATCTTCTTGAGGACCATTTGAGGTGGACGGTTGATCATTTGATGTAGACGGTTGATCATCAATTTGAACAATTTGTTCAATAATATCTTCCTCATCACTTTCATCATTAGGAATTCTTTCAACTCTCGAAGCTTCATTGAATTTAACATGGATGGATTCTTCAACAACTCCACTAGTCTTATTGTAAACCCGATATGCTTTGCTTTTTGTTGAATATCCCATAAATATCCCTTCATCGGCCTTAGGATCAAGTTTGTCCAATTGATCCTTGGTATTCAAAATAAAGCATTTACAACCAAATATCTTGAAATAACTAATATTTGGAGTTCTACCTTTCCAAAGCTCATATGGAGTTTTATTCATTTTAGACGAATATAAACTCGATTAATGACATAGCAAGCGTACTTACGCTTCGGCCCAAAAATACTTTGGAAGTGAAAATTCATTGAGCATGGACCGACTCATTTCTTGTAATGTCCGATTTTTCCGTTCGGCTACTCCATTTTGTTGAGGTGTCCTTGGAGCCGAGAAATTATGAGCATATCCTTTGGTTTCACAAAATACTCTAAATTCACCGTCAAATTCTCCACCTCGATCGCTTCGAATAGACTTGATAGTATCTTCTTTTTCATTCTCAATAAGTCTACACAACTTAACAAACTCATTAACGGCATCGTTTTTATTGGTAAGAAAAAGAGCCCAAGTATATCTCGAATAATCATCGACTATAACAAAAGTGTAATGTTTTCCACTTAGACTAGCCAGTACCAATATCCCCGTACAAATCAAGGTGAAGCATTTGTAGGGGTTTGGTTGTGGAAATTTCATTTTTGGGCTTAAAACTACTTTTAACTAATTTGTTCTTTTGACAAGTGTCACATAAGCCAAGATTTTCAAAATTCAATTTGGGTAGTCCTTTCACATGTTGGTTTTTGTAAATATTTTTCAAATTCTTGTATCCAACATGTCCAAGTCGCCTATGCCATAAACTAGTTAAATCATTATTGGCGACTAAACAAGAAACATTTTGACTAACCAAATCACTTGTACAAATTTTGTAAATATTGCCTTTTCTATTTGCTTCACAAATAATTTCACCATTTTTAAGAATAAGACATTTTTCTTTATTAAAGGAAACATCATATTTTGAATCACAAAGTTGGCTAACACTTATCAAATTAAACTTAAGCCCTTCAACTAATAGAACATTACTAAGAGAGAAAGAAGAGTTACCAATTTCTCCATTTCTAAGAATTTTTCCTTTGCCATTGCCGAACATGACCATATCCTCTTCTTGGAGCTTGATGTTGGTAAAAAGTTCTCTCCTCCCGGTCATATGGCGTGAACATCCGCTGTCCACGAGCCATTTTGAATCTTCCATTGTGGTTATAGCCCCTATTACCTACAAAAGAATTTCTTTTAGGTACCCTATAATTTTGGGGTCCGTGGGGGTTAGTCTTGAGACCTTTGGGTCTCCAAACATATCTTGAGCTATTTCTCAATTTGCAATTATTAGCATAATGTCCAACTTTGCCACAATAAAAACAAGTAGGAGTGTTATAATTATTAGCACGTACAAAAGTCGGACCTTGGTTATTTTTCTTAAAAACACTTTGAAATGGCTTATAACCAAGTCCCGATTTGGAATGCTCACCTCTTTGTGCATCTAAAATTTTTGTGACTTTATCCGTACTTATGTTGAAACGATGCACATCATTTTTTAAACATTCAATATCTTTTGTGAGCAATTCCTTTTCGGTTTCAAGAGAATGAATTCTAGTAAGAGTAAGAGCATGAGCTTTGTCTAGAGATTCATAAGTGGTAAATAATTTTTCCTTTTCAACCTTAATCTCCTTATGCTCCTTTTTCAAATTTTTGTATTTAACGATTAAATTTTGAAACTCAATTTGCAATTCATCAAAATCACATTGCAAGTCATCAACTATGGAGGAAGTAGAGGAATTTGAGTGTACCTCATTGTTTTCATCGTCTATAGCCATGAGACCGTGTTCGGTTTCTCCTTCCTCATCGGTTGTTTCGAGTAGTTCATCCCATGTTTTGACTTCCGCATTTAGAGCCTTCTTTTTGTGAAAGGCTTCCTTTTCTTTTGCTCCTCTTCATCGAGCTTGGGCAATCGGCAATGAAGTGCCCGGTTTTCCGATTTAAAGCAAGCATTATCTCTTGGTTTTCTTGCTTTATTTTTATTCACAAATTTTGCAAATTTTCGAACAAGTGCGGCCGTTTCCTCATCATCATCATCATTATCATAGTATGCATTATTAGAAGAAGAAGCAAGACCTTTAGGAATAGTTTGCATACCCGATTGATTTGTGGATGGTTTGGAATTTTTCCTCTCCTTGAGATAGACTTCATAGATGAGTAGGTTTCCAATAAGCTCATCAAACTTGAGTGTCTCAAGATTTTGTGCCTCCGTGATTGCCGTTACTTTTTCGGACCATGAGCCGGGAAGTGCATTTAGTACTTGGTCACCTTGTCTTCTTCGGAGATGACTTTGCCGAGGGCCACAAGAGGATTGACAATATTGTCAAGCCTTTCCACCATCTTGGAGATGCTTTCGCCATCATACATGTTAAAGTTTTCGAAGTCTTTAACAAGCATGGTCTTTCTTGCTTGCTTGACTTTCTTAGTCCCTTCATAGATTGTCTCCAATTTTTCCCAAACCTCATGTGCCGACCTTATGCCTCTTATGCGATTGTACTCGGTGGCGGTAAAGAGAACAATGAAAAATATTTAAGGCCTTACCGTTTAGAGAGAAAGCCTTTTGTCGTTTTCATCAAACTCCTTGAAAGGTTTAGGAGCCAAGGTGCCATCCTCCGATTTCTTTGTTGGTTGATCAACTCCTTCAATGACCACATTCCAAATGTCGAACCCGCACCCTCAGAGGAAGCACTCCATACGGTCTTTCCAAAATGCGTAGTTGTTGGCGTCGAATAGTGGTGGCTTATTGGTGGAGGCGCCGGTGGTGAGATGAGCATCATTAGTAGCCATGGATCTTTCCTCTTTACTCGGAACGAGCTAGCCAAAGAGTTTGGCTCTGATACCACTTGTTAGTCCAAGTGGCTACAATAATCTAGAGGGGGGGTGAATAGATTATTCCGATTTTTCGCAAATTACCCTCTTTTTCAAAACAACGAGTAGATAGCAAGAATATAAATGCGGAAAATAAACAACACTCGTTGATTTAAAGAGGTTCAACCCACCAGGGCCTAATCCTCTACCACCCCAAAGATCTCCAGGGATGGATTTTGAAAAGAAAAAAAGGTTTTATTAATTTACCAAAAATTAATACAACACCTTGAGGATTACCACAACCCTCTTTCACCACCTTGAGGATTACCACAACCCTCTTACAACACCTTTGAAGATTACCACAATCTTCAAACACCTATCACCTAGATCACCCAAGTGTATTCTTACCACAAGAATACTCACAAGGATGTCTTGTGTTGAATGATGACCAAAATCAAGATTACAACTCAATAATGATTGATACAATATGAGTACAAGTGTAATCAAGAATTGAAAGCCTAGACCTCAAATAAGTGCAAGTGAAAGTGCTTAGGCTAATACAACAAGATATATGAAAGTGTTTGCTCAATTGCTCTTTGCTTGTATATTGTGTGTTGTATCTTGTTGCTTGAATGAAGCCTCTATTTATAGGAGAGGACTTGGCTTTCATTTCAGGACATTGGCTCCTCCTCGGGGAGTGATTTCTTTGCAAAAGAAACCATTTAAAATGATCAATATAGTCATTTGTTAGAAATCAATCCCTCAAAATAGGGAAAAGTTGTCCAAAACGCAAGCGGATAGTTCTTTGATAAACATGGGGTTCGACCGGTCGCAGCAGAGATAAGATTGAAATTGAATTCTGCGAATTTTTACACAGGGGGACCGGTCGAAGGGAAGTGCGACGGCCCGCCTTAGTCATGTGGTTGTTGCCTTGACGATTTTATTTAAAAGAGAAGTCCGGAACAAAAATCCAACTTGCAGTGCAGTCGCCCACGCTGGTTGGCCGACCGCTCCGATGCTCGCCTTCAGGCTTCGGCCGACGGTCGCCCGCCTGTTTTTCTTACGCCCCATTTTCTGTTTCTCACCAACTCAGTGCACGGGTTGCCTATAGGCGACCGGTCGAAACTGAAACAAATGTGTTGTCCAATGTTTTATTGAAAATAAACTTCAAGAAATACTCCGAAAAATAGTAAAAACATTTTAAGTTGATCGGAAATATTTAGATAACATTTAGGGACATAGTTTTGGTTTGAAAACATATTTGAACAAAGTCGAACATAATCATCAAAATCATGATAAAAATATTTATCTAACAGATGATGGTGATGATATTTTTGTTATTACATATCTTATTTAATATGTTACATCAACGAAAATATTTGTGACATTATTTTTTTTTATGTAAACACATGAGCCCCCATTATTCTTTTCTTGCTCCGGGCCCCTTGAAACCTAGAGCCGGCTCTGCTAAAAATGAACACGACTCAATGACCCGAACTGCCACCGATATAATATAGTACATTATATATAAGAGCACCTAGGAGACTCTTTAAATAAATAATGCTCTTTATTTTGAAAAGTCATTCACCAAAATCATTTTCAACAAACTCTTTATTTTAACATTTAGATTTAGAGGATGAGTTTTCATTCTCCAAATTAGAAGAGACAAAATAACTCTATAATTAATTGCATAAATTTCTTGCAATTTGAATGATCTTTTTGAATAATAGTTTATAAGACAACATAAATTTTGAAAAATATCTTAAATTACTTGTAATAAAAAATTAATACTGGGAAAAGAGAAAATAAAGGCCAAATACAAATAAAGTATTGTAATATATCAAAAATATCATTCTTTAAATTTAAAAAAACTATTTATTGGCAAGAGATGCTCTTTAAATTTAAGAGCCTCTTGAGAATTCTTGTAGTCTTTTTGCGACGTACCAAAAATTGAGTTAACTTTATGAAATAGATTTTCCCTTTTCCAAATTATTCGCTCAATGGATAATAATGTAAGAATGTACACAACTTTAACATTTTTAAATCACACCTAAAACTTCAATCTAAAGTAAGAATCTTCATTTTTAAAAAAGAGAGTACATCACCGAAAAATAGTAAAACATGATCTGCCAGACGGGTTGTTTGTATCTCAGCTTCCTGCATTAAAATATGATGAGATGTTTTTACTAGTAGGTACTTAGAGTTAAAATTACTCAATGCAAAGTAAATTGAGTAATCAAAGGAAAAAATTGAAAAAGAAAAAGGAAATTAGGGTTCTTATTGCAATGACTGTTGAAATTTTTGGTATTTTTCTGTAAGAAATTGAGTACAAAATAGTGGTTATCTACTACAAAGAAATTGAAACAAGATTGCAGATTTGCTGAGGCGAGTTAGACTCTATCTACAAGATGAACACGTTTCATATAGTGTTGACGGAACAAACGTGTTATCCACAAAGATACAACAACAACGTCCTTGAAATAGCAACACTGTAAATTTCAAGGCTCTAGCGAACTGAACTGTGAAAAAACGGAGTACTTATGCCAAATGTCAGAAGACAGAAGAATAAAATGAGAGAAATTGCTTGGTTTTGAACAACTACAATGAAGTCCTATTTATAGGACTCACAATCAGATGAAGGATTAATTTCTGCAGAAGTGGGCAGTAACTCCTTGGTAGTGGATTGTAACTTCCAAGAGTGGTCAGACATCAATGAACATGATGGATAGTGCGCGTGTGGCCCAGCCCACCACATATCACATATGCAAGGCCGCTCCTCATGTAAGTGATTGTCATGTATTTTGCATGTATTTTGGGCTTAATTTTGGCTAGAATGTGTTGATATGCATGCATTACGTAGTAAATAGGACTTTATTTCTATTTTGTAGAAAAGGTATTACGTTTTGCTTGTTTTGTAGGAATTTATTGATAATTGTAGCATTTTGGCAATAATTCGGAGTATTGCGATAAAGAACCGCCAATACATAACATGAAGTACGAAGTTTGGAGTTGATTCGGGAAGAAGTCAGCGAACCGGGCGAGAAACAAAAGAAAACGAGAAAATATCAAGTCTAGCGGGCGCGCACGGGAAGGGCGTGCATCCCTAGCACGGCCCGTGCGCTAACCCAAGGCAGCCCTCAAGTTTTGACTACACGCACGGGCTGGTCGTGCACATGCGCACGCCCGTGCGTCCTTCAGCGATTTGAAAGTTTCTGCGGCACCCAGAACGGGCTGGGCGTGCTCTAGGCGCACAGCCCGTGCGCCTGAGTGGGAAAACAGAGTCTGACATATTTCGAACTAGGTTTTCGACCCGAACGAAGTACATATTTCGAACTAGGTTTTCCCTAGAAAGCAGAGAAAATAGCAATTTTCCACCGAAGTATTGGAGAGATCGATCAAGACCGCAACCACACCTTCGGGGATTGAAGATAGATCGAGAGATCATCAACATCCCCGAGTTCACTCATTCCATAGTATTTTTATTTTCAATTAGTTAGACATGAACATGAATAATTTGTCTATGGATTATTTATTTTTTATGTCTGGCTAAACTTCTTGTGATTCCCGGGTTTGGGAGTAGGTTAATGGATACTTTTATTTGAAGATTAATTGCAATTGAAGTTAATGTTTTCCAACCCTATTCAAGTACTTTGCTTTAATTATTGTTTTATCAAAATGCGTTTGGTTTAACTTGTTTGATGTATTGATTCATAATTCTAACCGATGAGTTTCAATACTAGATCTATGAGTACTTAACATGAATATCTTGCATGATTGAGAAGTCTGTGAATATTCGTGAGGCTTTATAATCTTTTGAACTTTTGGGAGTTGGATATCTCATGTTGAGTAGAGATGCTAGCATAGATATTCCAATCAACGCTTTTACATGCATCTCGAGAGAGAGGGTAAATTACTTTTGTGATTGGTCTATAGGGAAGAATACGTTTAACTTTGGTTTGATTAATCTGAAAATAAAAGGGGATATTAACTGAAACCATATCCCAGGAATCCATTCATCTACTTGATCTTTTAATCAACTCTTTGCTTTGTTTCTTTTAGGATAAATTTCTGCTTTAGTTTATAAAACTAATTCACTCACTTTCAATCGTCTAGATAAAAATAAGGTTATTATAATCCAGTACTTAGTACATTAATTTATTAGTCCCTATGGATTCGACCTTGCTAACCCTATTCTATAAACTGCACCGTACACTTGCGGTGAAGCTAAAAAAATAAGGCGAACAAGTTTTTGGGGCCGTTGCCGGCAACTAATTAAATTTTTAGTACTAATATTGCAATAAATAGAATTATTTTTAATTTAGACATTTTTTCTTTCTTTTTATTTTTATTATGTTGTTTAATTTTACTTCTACTGTGTTTGACTTGTTTTCTTTAGTTGGTTCAGGTAGTGCATGAATACTCGCTCGAAGCAAGGAGAATTAGCACCATTCATACCGGAGGTTGAGGCTTTTGCTAGGCAAATTAGTGCGGCTACTAAATGGGCATAAAGACATCAAGAACAAGCTATGGCAGATGTAGAAGATAACAACAGAGGCAATAACAGGGTCGACAACAGAGGTAACAACTGGGCCAACAAGGTCAACGTCGAGTTACCAGTACCAGAGGTTCCGGTAGTTCTGGCAGTCCATCAGCAAGCGATTTGCGATTACTTTCTCCCACAGACCAATCGCAACTATGGTGGAATTGCCAATGTCCCAATCAATGCGAATAACTTTGAGTTGAAGCCATCACTGATCTCGATGGTGCAGCAGGATTAGTTTGGGGGTTTCCCATCTGAGGATCCCAACTCTCATCTTGCGAACTTCATACAGGTTTGCAATACCATCAAGATGAATGGGGTGACTGATGATGATATACGTCTTCGCCTATTCCCTTTCTCTTTAAGGGATAAGGCTAGAAACTGGCTAGGCACCCTAACTCAGGGGAGTGCGAACAACTGGGATGAGCTGAGTTAGAGGTTTCTGTTTAAATATTTCCCACCAAGTAAGACACTACAGCTCAAAAGTGAGATTACTTAGTTGAGGCAGTTTGACTCTGAGCCCTTGTATGAGGCCTGGGAGAGATTCCGGGATTTATTGAGGAGGTGCCCGCAACACGGATTTCCTGAGGATCAGCAGCTCTGCTTCTTTTACAATGGGTTGATGGGACAGACTAGGTCGTTTGTAGATGCCACGGCAGGAGGCGCTCTACTTGCACGATTCCCAGAAGATGCATTCAATTTGTTGGAAAAGATGACCATGAATAGCTATCAGTGGCCCTCCGAGAGGACTAATGTGAAAAGGGTGGCCTAAGTTACTGATTCAGACCCAATTAAGGAGTTGACTGCCCAGATGGCTGTATTGACAAATCAATTGAGTGCATTGACAAAGGCAAATGAGGGAAACGCGGGTGCAAGTAATGGGGGAGTTCCTCTAGATCTGATGGAGGAAGCAAATTATGTTAATAACCGGAATTTCAACAATTTCCGGAACAATCAGACTCTCACTCATTACCATACGGGTTTGAGGAACCACGAGAACTTCTCATACGCAAATATGAAGAATGTGATGCAACCACCACCAGGATTTAATGTGACAAACGGTGTCATCAATGTTGAGGCTAAGCCAACTATGCAGGATATTTTCACCTCGTTTATGAGTGAGACGAGGAACATATTCAATAAGGATGAGGCGAAGCTGGATAAAATCGAAAACCATGTCACACAATTGGGGTCCCAAATGAAAAATCTTGAAACCCAAATTGGCCAAATAGCTACGATTATTGGTGGGCATTATCAGAAAGACCAATTTCCGAGCAACACTGAGGTTAGTCCAAAGGAGCAGTGTAAAGCCATTCGTCTGAGGAGTGGAACAGATACGAGGGGCCGAAAATACCAGAAATTACTGAACAGATGCAGGGGAGCACGACCTGTGCACCATCGCACGGGCAACCCGTGCGTCCTTAAGGGGTAGCCATTATTGCTGCGAGAGACGCAGAAACTGAAGCAAATGGCAAATTGAGGCCGATGAAGGAGTTGAGGATCATCTTGCTGAACAAAAAGGGGCTGAGAAGCTTAAACTTTCCTCAAACCCTGATATTTCTAAACTTAATGTTCCCCTTCCTTTTCCCCAACGTTTTCAAAAGAAAAAGTTAGATGCACAATTTGCTAAGTTTTTGGATATTTTTAAGAAACTGCATATTAACATTCCTTTTGGAGACGCATTGGAGCAAATGCCCAATTATGCTAAATTTTTGAAGGATGTTATGTCAAAGAAGAGAAAGATGACTGGTTTCGAGACAATTAATCTGACAGAAGAATGCAGTGCGATAATCCAGAGGAAACTACCATAGAAACTAAAAGATCCGGGGAGTTTCACTATCCCTTGTGCTATTGGTGATGTTTTCTTTAAGAAAGCACTTCGTGATTTAGGAGCGAGTATTAACTTGATGCCCTTGTCCATTTTCAGCCAACTTGGATTGGGAGAGGTGAAGCCATCTACGGTCACCTTACAACTCGCGGACCGATCACTCACATATCTGAAGGGAATCATCGAGATGTGCTTGTCAATGTAGATAAATTCATATTCCATGTGGATTTTTTGGTGCTGGATATGGAGGAGGACAAAGACTTCCCTTTGATACTTGGGCGTCCATTCCTAGCTACTGGGAAGGCCTTGATAGATGTGCAAAAGGGAGAGCTCACATTACGGGTTAATGATGAACATGTTTTATTTACTATCTATAAGGAACTTCAATTTCATAATGGTGTTGAAAGTTGTAGCTTCATAGACGTAGTTGAGTCTTGCATTGATGAGTATGCGGATCATACATTGTTTAAGGATGATTTAGAGTTTGGTTTGACACATTCGTGTTCAACATCAAACATGATGATTGATTATGATAACCAAGACTTGTATGATTATGTTTGTGCTTTAGATAATATGTAGGAGCTACCGAGAAGCACGAGAGGCGCGCACACGTAGAAAAATGTATGGGAGTCCGTTCTACAGGGGCGCACGACCCGTGCTACAGAGCACGCCCAGGTTGTGCGCATGGCCGCAGGAGAGGATGAAAAACCTGAAGAGCGCACGGCCCGTGCTTCTGAGCACGGAAAGTCTGTGCGTATGGTCGAAGAAAAAGACGAGAAACCTGAAGAGAGCATGACCCGTGTGTCTGAGCACGGCAGTCCGTGCGTCCACTCGAGGAGCCCACTTCGAACCCAGAACTCAAACCCTTGCCCGAGCATCTCAAATATGCATTCCTTGGAGCAAATAACATGAATCCAGTAATCGTATCATCTCCTTTAACTTCAGTTCAACCCAATAAATCGCTTAGGGTGTTAAGAAAGCATAAGTCGGCGATAGGTTGGTCAATCTCTGATTTAAAAGGCATCAGTCCATCGATTGTAATGCACAAAATTAGAATGAAAGATGTCTATAAACCTTTGGTGCAAAATCAAAGAAGATTAAACCCTATAATGCAAGAGGTCGTTAGAAAAAATGTTTTAAAATGGTTAGATGCCGGAATCATTTATGCTATTTCTGATAGTTCATGAGTAAGTCCGGCACAAGTGGTACCAAAGAAAGGGGGGATGAAGGTAGTTAGAAACGAAAGTGATGAGCTTATTGCAACTAGAGTAGTTACTGGGTGGTGTACTTGCATTGATTATAGGAAGTTAAATGATGCTACTCGCAAAGATCACTTTTCCCTTCCCTTTATTGGTATGATGTTAGATCGCTTGGCGGGATACAATTACTATTGTTTTCTCGATGGTTATTCCGGGTATAACCAGATCATGATTGCCCCAGAAGACCAAGAGAAGATGACATTTACATGCCCCTATGGTACATTTGCATTTCGCAGAATGCCATTCGGCCTATATAATGCACCCGCAACTTTTCAGCGATGCATGATGGCTGTCTTTCATGACTTTATTGAGAAAATAATGGAGGCTTTTATGGATGATTTTTCTGTGTTTGAAGACTCATTTGATCATTGCTTGGATAATCTTTCTCTAGTTTTGCAGAGTAACCTTGCTTTAAATTGGGAAAAGTGCCATTTCATGGTACGTGATGGTATTGTATTAGGCCACCGAGTCTCTTCTGCATGTTTAGAAATTGATAGAGCGAAGATCGTTGCAATTGAGAAACTCCCACCTCCAACAAACGAGAAGGCCATTAGAAGCTTTTTGGGGCACGCCAGATTCTACAGAAGGTTCATTCGTGACTTTTCTAAAATCACTAAACCTTTGAGTCAGTTACTAGAAAAAGATACTGCTTTCATTTTTCCGATGATTGTTTACAAGCTTTTGAGATTCTGAAGAAGGCTTTGGTGACAACACCAATTCTTGTAGTTCCGGATTGGAGTCAGCCCTTCGAGCTGATGTGCGATGCCAGTGACTTTGCAGTTGGGGCTGTTTTGGGCCAAAAAAGAGACAAGTTGTTCAGAGCCATCTATTATGCGAGCAGAACTTTAGACAACGCCCAACAAAACTGCACCACTACTGAGAAAGAAATGCTGGCAATTGTGTTTGCATTCGATAAGTTCCGATCTTACTTGATTGGAACTAAGACGATAGTCCACACCGACCACGTGGCAATCAAATATTTATTCGACAATAAGGATGCCAAACCGAGACTGATTCGGTGGATCCTTTTGTTGCAGGAGTTTGTTGTGGAAATTCGAGATAGAAAGGATTGCGAGAACGTGATAGCAGACCACTTGTCTAGGTTAGAGTATAAGAAAGATGAGAAAGAGGGCACAGAGGCAATTAAGGAGGAGTTCCCCGATGAGCAACTTCTAATGTTACAGGCTAAATTTCCATGGTACGTGGATTTTGTTAATTATTTGGTTGCAGGGGTCTGCCTCCAGATTTATCGTCCTATCAAAAGAAGAAGTTCCTCCATGATGTCAAGTTTTACATGTGGGACGACCCCTTGCTCTTTAAGAGGTGCGCAGACACTATCATCTGACGATGTGTGCCTCAAGAAGAGTGGGAGGGAGTTCTACAGCAGTGCCATTCTTCACCTTTCGGGGGACACTTCGGGCCGACACGTACTGCGACAAAGGTATTGCAAAGTGGTTTATACTGGCCTACGTTATCTAATGATTGCTATCTATATATGCAGCAGTGTGATAGGTGCTAGCGGATGGGGAACATCTCGAAACGACATGAGATGCCCATGACCAATGTGATGGAAGTCGAGCTCTTTGATGTGTAGGGGATCGACTTTATGGGTCCCTTTCCTTCTTCCTCGGGTTATCAGTACATTCTACTTGCAGTGGAGTACGTATCTCGATGGGTTGAGGTGATTCCAGCATAAACCAATAATGCGCGAGTAATACTCAAATTCATAAAGAAACATGTATTCACTCGGTTTGGAACCCCGAGAGCTTTGATTAGCGACGGGGGGTCACACTTTGTGAATAAATTGATGAGCATTTTACTTGCGAAGTACGGGGTCAAGCACAAGGTGGCATTAGCCTACCATCCGCAAGCAAACGGGCAAGCAGAGGTAGCCAATCGCGAGATTAAGCAAATATTAGATAAGACAGTAAATATAAATCGCAAGGATTGGGCCATGAAGTTAGATGATGCGTTGTGGACATATCGGACTATGTACAAGACACCATTGGGCACATCACCGTATCAGTTAGTATTCGGGAAATCGTGTCACTTGCCCGTTGAATTGGAGCATAAGGCGTTTTGGGTTGTGAAGAAGTTAAATTTTGAATTCCAAGCAGCGGGTGAAAAGAGGCTCTTGCACCTCAATGAGATGGAGGAGTTCCGGGATAAAGCTTATGAAAATTCCCAGATCTATAGGGAACGAACCAAAAGATGGCACTATCGAATGATAAAGAAGAGAGAGTTTTTACCGAGTGAACAAGTCATTTTATTTAACTCGCGTCTTAAACTCTTTCGGGGAAAACTTAAGTCTAGATGGTCGGGGCCGTTTGTGATAAAGAAGGTGTTAAATTCTCCAGGAATAGTGGAATTGTTGAGCCGAGATGGGGAGACGTTCATGGTGAATGGCCAGAGGATCAAACATTACCTTCATAGAGATCAAAAGGAGGAGGTGACACGCCTCACTTTGCTAGAGCCATGATCGAGTAAACAGGCGTCAAGCTATAGATGTTAAATTTAGTGCTTGTTGGGAGGCAACCTAACGGTTTGCTGTTTTATTTCTTCCCATGTTTTCTTGGTTTGTTTTCCCTTTTCTAAGTTAGGATTTCTATGCTTTCATAGGTTAGGATTTTCTTGCTTTCCCTATTAAAAAAAAAGATTGGAAAACATTGAGCTGAAGTGCGGTACCCAGCACGGGCAGGGCGTGCGCATTGCGCACGGCCCGTGCGGGTACCAGCACTTGACAATGAATTTGCGGCACCCCGCACGGGCAGCCCATGCTCCTTACGCACGGCCCGTGCGGTGTCTAGGATTTCGGAGCCAAGGTTCGACCCCCAGCACGGGCCGCACGTGCGCTAGGCGCACGGCCCGTGCTCCTGTCATCCAAAACAGATTTAGGTCGCACAGGAGTCATTATTTTTCACACAATCTCCCTCCCTCTCGCGCACAACATCACCCAAGCAAGCACCTCTCTCAAGATTTTTCCATAAATCACTTGAATTTCTACTCAAATCCTCACTTCAAAGCAATTTTAAGTGTGTAAATCTTGTGGGAGTAGTGGGGCACCTAGGGTTTCAATTTGCACCTCTTTCCGAATTTTTGAGATTTAAGGTATGAATTTTACTTTTTGTTTCGAATTTCTTGAGGATTATGGATTAGAGTTCTTATATGGTGCATGTTTGATGAATTTGCCATGATTTAGCTTTATTTTTTTATGAGGCACCACCAGGAGGAGTTCCGTGCTTTCTGAACAGACTAGGAGCAGAGGTACCGAGCCCAGGAGCTGAGGTACCAGGCCCAGGAGCAGCGGGAGTTGGAGATGTTGCAGACGATGCATCATATACAAATGTGCACATCTCCCAGGGCCACTTTCCGTCGCCACCCCCACAGTGAACCAGGTCCTTTCCACACTTTTCTTTGAAATTATATCTTCTCTTCTATGCACTATAATTTCATTCAAGTTTGGGGGGAGATGTAGTAATTTTATTGAAGGGTGTGGAATTTTTTGCATTCATGTAGTTGCATTTAGAGCATGTAGGTTGCATTGCATTAGATGTTTATTTTTTATTTTTAGCACGTTTACCGCTTTCTTAGTATTTTAGGGAGTGAGTTGACCGCTATTGTGTGTTTGTTGTGATTTTGGGAGCATATGTTGAATAGTTTATGTTGTTTGAATTGGGTGTTGAGCGTGAGTTGACCGGGTTGAGAATAAATGATATGGAGCATGTGAATATTGGAATCATGGGTGATATACTTTGAATTACGCACTTACAAGCCTGTGAGCTTCTTGAGCCTTTACTGCTTTTATTATATGCAGTCTTGTTTGTTGATTGAGTGTGTCATTCATGTTGGTTTGAATTCTAGAACTTGCTCTGGTATCTCCATCGAAGTCACATGTTGTATGCAGTTATTTTAGGCCATTTTTTGTTAAGTCTTTCAAGCCTTTTTGCCTACCTTATGATATTTGATTTCCCTAGTTAGCCAATTTGAGCCTATAGCCTAATTTTTTATAGCCACATTTCAAGCCTTAAGCTTTAACTTAATATATCTATTTCCCTAAGCTTGAGCGTATAACATTAAGTAAAGGGATTGAATAAAGGGTTGAATGAAAGGGTATCGAGAAGTTAGAAAATGGTGTATATATTGGGTGATTGGGAATAAAGGAAGAAACGGAGAAGGAAGAATACTCACAAAGAGTCGGAAAAAAACGACTGCAAAAGTGAGTTGGCCGTACATGAACATATAGGCTGAAAATTGTGATGTAAAGCGTAGAAGAATAAATTGTATGAAAAAGAAGGGAGAAATAGAGATGTGATAGAATAAAAGGTGATTGGGGGTGCTAGTTGATTTGAATAAGAATAATTGTTTGAGAAAAACGATGTGCTTACCAATCTATACGCTTGAGCTTGAGTCACTTTATCCATATTTCCCTACCTTAACTAAAGAGCCTTCATTACAACCATAAGCAAAGTCCTTTCTGATTTGTGAATTGCATACAATCGAGTGGCAGAGATGTGAGACGATTTGCAAGCATATGGTAATTCTTCAACACTGATATGACTTGAGTGAATACACGTTCCTTATTATCCTAGTGAGTAGAGTATACACTTTATCCATGAGAGGCGTGATTTGAAGTGTTTGCCATGATTTTGATAGACATGTGCTCCGTGTTAGATATTTGAAGCTTGATTGGTTTGTGCTGGATGTATATGGATAAAACGCTATGAGTTGTGATGTGTTGTTCTTGATCTGCTTTTCTTTACCCCATTTGTGTTTTGTCTTGTTTATAAAGTGTTGACCGGGACTGTCAACAGTTTAAGTTTGGGGGTTTGATTGGCATGTATTTTGCATGTATTTTGGGCTTAATTTTGGCTAGAATGTGTTGCTATGCATGTATTACATGAGTAAATAGGACTTTATTCCTGTTTTGTGGAAAAGGTATTACGTTTTGCTTGTTTTGTAGGAATTTATTGATAATTGTAGCATTTTGGCAACAATTCGGAGCATTGCGATAAAGAACCGCCAATACTTAACATGAAGTACGAAGTTTGGAGTTGATTCAAGAATAAGTCAGACGAACCGGGCGAGAAACGAAAGAAAACGAGAAAATATCAAGTCTAGCAGGGGCGCACAGGCAGGGCGTGTAACGACCCGCCTTCCAGATCGACGATTGTCCCAACAAACCAACACAAGTCTTTCTAGCGTGCTTTGTCCTCACTCACGCGCACCCTGAGAGCAGCTTCCCAGGGGGTCACCCATCATATAATTGCTCTGGGCCAAGCACCCTTAACTTTGAGTTTTTATATGATGAGAAGAAAAAAGAAGATCATCTTGTTGATATGAGTAAGACTATCAAATCTTTTAAACTCTCTTCAACTGTATAGTCTCATACCTACACAGTCTCAGAATCTCCTCTTCTTCAGGTGTGGGATCGGTTCATTCATGCCCCCCTCCGCCTAGAAGCCTGCCAGGAGCCGCACCTTGTCCGTGCCTTCTTGCACAAGTGATCACTCCCCGCCCTCTTCGGCCCTGGGCGTTACAGGGCGTTCGTCCCTAGCACGGCCCGTGCGCTAACCCAAGGAAGCCCTCAAGTTTTGACTACACGCACGGGCTGGTCGTGCTCATGCGCATGGCCCGTGCGTCCTTCAGCAATTTGAAAGTTTCTGCGGTACCCAGCACGGGCTGGGCGTGCTCGACTGTGCGCTTGTGCGGGAAAACAGAGTCTGACATGTTTCGAACTAGGTTTTCGACCCGAACAAAGTACAATTAGATACGGGCGTCCACAAACAAGGATACACTAATTTTTGCCCTAGAAAGCAGAGAAAAGAGCAATTTTTCACCGGAGAATTGGAGAGATCGATCAAGACCGCAACCACACCTTCGAGGATTGAAGATAGATCGAGAGATCGTCAACATCCCTGAGTTCACTCGTTCCGTAGTATATTTTTATTTTCAATTAGTTAGACATGAACATAAATAATTTGTCTATGGATTATTTATTTTCTATGTCTGGCTTAACTTCTTGTGATTCCCGGGTTTGGGAGTAGGTTAATGGATACTTTTATTTGAAGATTAATTGCAATTGAAGTTAATGTTTTCCAACCCTATTCAAGTACTTTGCTTTAATTATTGTTTTATCAAAATGCGTTTGGTTTAACTTGTTTGATGTATTGATTCATAATTCTAACCGATGAGTTTCAATACTAGATCTATGAGTATTTGACATGAATATCTTGTATGATTGAGAAGTCTGTGAATATTCGTGAGGCTTTATAATCTTTTGAACTTTTGGGAGTTGGATATCTCATGGTGAGTAGAGATGCTAGCATAGATATTCCAATCAACGCTTTTACATGCATCTCGAGAGAGAAGATAAATTACTTTTGTGATTGGTCTATAGGGAAGAATACGTTTAACTTTGGTTTGATTAATCTGACAATAAAAGAGAATATTAACTGAAACCATAACCCATGAATCCATTCATCTACTTGATCTTTTAATCAACTCTTTGCTTTGTTTCTTTTAGGATAAATATCTGCTTTAGTTTATAAAACCAATTCACTCACTTTAGATCGTCTAGATAAAAATAAGGCTATTATAATCCGATTTTAATACATTAATTTATTAGTCCTCGTGGATTCGACCTTGCTAACCCTATTCTATAAACTGCACCGTACACTTGCGGTGAAGCTAAAAAATAAGCCGAATAAGTTTTTGGCCGTGCGCCTAGAGCACGCCCAGCCCGTACTGGGTGCCACAGAAACTTTCAAATCGCTGAAGGATGCACGGGCCGTGCGCATGAGCACGACCAGCCACATGCGTGTAGTCGAAACTTGAGGGCTGCCTTGGGTTAGCGCATGGGGGTCTAGGGGCTAGGGACGCACGCCCTGCCCGCGCGCGCTAGACTTGATATTTTCTCGTTTTCTTTGGTTTCTCGCCCGGTTCGTCTGACTTCTTCCCGAATCAACTCCAAACTTCGTACTTCATGTTAAGTATTGGCGGTTATTTATCGCAATGCTCCGAATTGTTGCCAAAATGCTACAATTATCAATAAATTTCTACAAAATAAGCAAATCGTAATACCTTTTCCACAAAACAGAAATAAAGTCCTATTTACTCATGTAATGCATACATAGCAACACATTCTAGCCAAAATTAAGCCCAAAATACATGCAAAATACATGTCAATCAGTAAGGCGGAGGAGTCGGGTGAATCGGGCCTGGGAAAAACTACAAAATTTAGGGACCCATATTTTTTGTATCTTTTATTTATAGTTGTATAGAAATAAAGAAGATGTTGATTGAAAAACAAGTCTAGCCTAGTGGTTTTTTTGCCATCTTAAAATTGGGAAAGGTTAAACAACCCATATTTGAATCCTCTTGGATGCAATAATTTTTTATTTTTTTATTTTGTGATTTTAAGAAAAAAATAAAATCTCTCCCACTAAAAATGAAGGGGGCGGCTTCTTACACAGGAACTCACTCAATAAAATAAACAAAACAACTTTGAATAGCGATATACGGGCTAGCCGGAATGGCTGAAAGGGCGTAAGCTTTCCAATGGGATCTTTCCTAAAAGCGTTCGAACATCGACTTCCAAATAGCCTGGACACCAAGGGATAAGAGTTGATTGCTGGTGATGACTTGGTGAAGGGAATCTATGAGAGAAGGTTCTCGAACAGGGTTCCGACTGAATAGAGCACAGAGCCAACGAGTTATTAAAGTCATATTATTTCAACTATAATAGAACTGTTTATGTCGGTTTAAAAACTGTCAGTGATCTGTAGGTATTCTATAAGTAGCTATAAAATTTAGTGACAAGAACATTTATGTCGCCGGTAATTCTGTAAGTAAATTGGAATTTTCTTGTAGTGGTCATGCATTCACATTGTTAATATTTCACTTTATAATATTACGATATGTACATTGTTTTTTTTTTTAAACACGATATGTACATTGTGGTAACAAATACATTTCCTTTTTATGCAAACAAAGGTCTAGCATCGAAATGACAAATGCAATAATCACAAAAATCATTAATTATATTATATTCGATTTATTTAAAAAACGATATAAAATCTTTAGATGGGGCTTCTCGAGTTCTCATACAAATGAAATTAAACGAAGGATGCATGAAAATAGTTTTAAAAAAAATCGACAATTATATAATGATGCCCACTATCTAGCGTTAGCAAGAGCAGACTACAAGGCAAGTTATTGGAAGAAAGTGGTGGGCTTCTAGAAATAAAATAAAATAACATTGTGGAGAAATTCAAAGGCGCAAATGATTGATGTTTTCAGAATAATATTGCTGGAGACCTTTGACGTTTAAGGCACAATACCCACACTTTCCTTTTCAAATATGGTCCACAACTGATATATATACGGGAGAGGATTTTATATTTCAAACTAATTATTATCTCTTGTTCCAAATATTATTTATACACACCAAGTATATTGATGATATCATTAATTTTTACTTGGTGTGTATTTAATATGTTTGGAATACGAGATGAAACTAACTTTTGAATAAAAGATTTGGACTAGATATAAATACAATTTTCTATCATCTACAATTAAGTATGTGAAAGAAGCAAAAATATTCTGATAAAGACGTTCCTCACTAATATCATCATGACTTTCAAAGTCATGTGCGGTAGCAATACCAAACCAATTACGACGAGTAGTGGGGTCCTGAACTAACTCTTGGCTAAACCTTAGAAATCTTAATGCCATAATGCCGTCAAATCCTCCTAGCCATTATCCCACTGCAATAATTCTTGCTAAGAAGAACGCCCATGTTGTGGCAATTCCACCCAGAAGGTAATGGGTTACTCCTATAGCACGTCCTTGTACAATACTCAAGGCTCTCGGCTGAGTAGCAGGAGCAACTTTTAATTTATTATGAACCCAAACAATAGACTCAATAAGTTCTTGCCAATAACCACGTCCACTGAATAGAAACATTAAACTAAAAGCTCATACAAAATGAGCGCTTAGGGAAAAAAGTCCATAGAGGGAGAGAGAAAGAGTTATTAACCTATCATTTAAACCAATCATCATTTTTTTTAGTATAAATTCTGATTGGGAAGAAAGTTAGGTGGGAATCGAACTCAGGTATCACTCGATCATTAATTGAGTGCAAAACATTTGAAAAACATGCATTATATACACTACGTATAAGAAAAATTCATGGATCAGTTTACGGACAGAAAAGATTGTCACTAAATTTTACGTTACCTACAGAATACCTATAAATTATAAAGTATTATTTTTCTTCAAACTACACCGACAAGTCACCAACAATTTTTAAATTATTGCAGTAGGTATTTACTATTTACCAACAATTTTACTGATGGTAAATATTTACCTACAATGACATTACATACAAAGCTTTTATCTTTTTATAATTATCTTAATATTTATCTACATATTGTTTTGTAGATAAATTAATTTTTTTCTTGTAGTAATATGTTTAGTTTCATTTGCATTTTCCTCCACGGACGAAAAAGTATGTCATTTTAATTTTTTGGGGAACAATATTTTTGGTTTTCCAAACTACCAATATATAATTCGTGATAATATCTGAATAATATTATCCACTACTATACCTCTACTAATTATAATAAAACAACAATATTGACAAGAATCTACAGTTGAAAATATCTTTTAATTATTATAATAAAATAGTATTGACAAAATATTTATAGTTAAAAAATGTCTCAAAATCCATTACATATCATTCTTTTACAAACATCCAAACATAGTTTTTTTTTCCCCTAAAAAAAAAAGTTTTATTTCCCCTAATTCCATACCAAAATATAGTCTCCAAAATAATGTTTGATAAGACTAAACTTTAGGAACATATCACGTTGTATACAATTAATGAATATGTGATTAGGTAGCATCTTATAGCCTGGATTATACATGACATTTTACATTGGCACGCGTAACTGAATAGTACAATTACTTCCTCAAAAAAAAAAACAAAAAAAAAACAAAATAGTACAATTACGATGTTAACAACACAGATGATGCTTTCTTCACACAAACAATATAAAAATAAAAGCCACATGACGCTCAATGTCATATGCAAACTAATTAATTAACAAAAAATTCCCCTTCCACATAATATGTTATTGCTGATTTTTCACAATGGGTTACCGACATCCCAAATATATTAATCCATGTAAAGTTTAGGATTGTAAAGAGAAAAAGAAATAGGTTTTTTGATAGAATATTGCAAATTTGAAATTAACTTGATAAAATGTGGTGTTTTTGAATCTTCTTGTAAATTTAAGTGTAGATGCAAGAATGAATTGAGCTTTCTGAATGAATTTCAAATTAACTTAGGGTGCATTTGGATGGAGGGATTTGGGAGGGGACTTGGGAGGAGGGATTTGAAATCCTTAGCTAAATCCACACCCTTGTTTGGCATATAAATCCAAATCAATGGATTTCAAATCCCTCTTTAACTTTTAGTTCATTTTCAAAGGATTTCAAATCTCTCCCAAAACCTAGTCATTTGAAATCCATTCTTTTTTTCCCTCTTTATGCTCACTTGCATATTCACACACTGCACACATTTACACACACTACACACATATGTACACACACTGCACACAGTTACACACACTACACATACTAGACACATATTGCACACATTTACACACACTGCACACATACTACATACATTGCACACACACAAAATAATAAATTTATATCTTTTATTTTTATTTATTAAATATCAATTAAGAAAATAAATAGAGCTTCTAATTTTTTTTTTATCAAAACTTACGATGGATTTGAAATCCTTACACAAATCCACATCATCCAAACAAGAGGTGTATTTCAAATCCAATGACTTTGAAATCCATTCATTTGAAATCCCTTGGAATTTCAAATTTCTCCATCCAAATGGGCCCTTACAGTTTTTGTCCTTTTTTTTTGTCGTTGGCTTGATATTAAGCGCAAAAGATGTTGCACTTACAAGTTTTTGAATTATTTTTTAGAAAAGCCAAAAAAGAAAAGAAGAATGTGCTAGGTGGATGCAATAATGCAAATAAACAATACACACGACCAGCCACTCTGTGCGCATCATTAGGCACGGTTTGTTCTATGCTACCCATGTGGGTGGCCACCCACATGGGTTGATCACCCTTGGATCATCACATACACACACACACCCACATGGGTATGTGTTTGATCCAAGGGCAATACACCCAAGTGGGGTGGCACCCACTTGGGTGGCATAGAAAAAGCACATTAGGCACATGCTTGACCGACTGACATAGAAATATGTACGCATTATTCTACTTAAATATTACTCTACTTCTACATATTAGTACATACATATTCTAAAATATTACTCCATATTTGTATTTTTAATGGTGTTGGGAGTCATATGACATGGCTTTCGCCTTTGACCACAATGTATTACTCAGCTATGGAGATCCTAGTGTCCTCTTATTTTTTTTAAAAAAATGGAAATATATAAAAATAAAGGAAAAGGTCTTGTTCGCAAGCCAATCAGGTAGCAAATGAAAAACAATGCAAAATTTCAAGAAAAAGAAACAACAAAAATAACTTAAAGACGCAATTTAAATGAAAGGTCCTCTCATTAACTACGCTATTATGGAGATTCACCACCCATAGTGAGTGATAAGACAGTTCGGCATACGACAACATATTCATGATGTTGTGTCACAAAAAAAAAAAAAAAAAATTGGAAAGCTCAAATACGTATTGGGCTTCATTGCGATTGAGCTTCATTTAGAAGACTCAATTCAATTTTGTGCATAAACTTAAATTCACAGGAAGTTTCAAATCTACCTTATTTTGTCATTTTTGTTTGAAAACTGGGATAATTTGTCAAAAAGCCCATGTTAATTAATTAACTAGTCTAGCTAGTTTAT
Organism: Rehmannia glutinosa; assembly: GCA_016081115.2. Taxonomy (NCBI): domain Eukaryota; kingdom Viridiplantae; phylum Streptophyta; class Magnoliopsida; order Lamiales; family Orobanchaceae; genus Rehmannia; species Rehmannia glutinosa. Next base: position 76,039,855 of record CM071932.1, read on the forward strand.
CCGACAGAGAAATAAAAAGAAATATAAAATAAAAAAACACATTTATTAGGCGGGAGACGACAAGGAAAATTTCATAATGAGAAGATTGAAATAAAATGCAAGTAGTACAAAGGAAAATCCATATTGGGAACAATGCAATTTTCACTAGTGGGGGTGGAGAAAAGATTGCATGGAATTAATAAAAATAAGGTCTAATGGATGATTCATACACATCATTGATGAGTTGAAATTTGAAAGGGAAAGTTTTAGGTATGTTTGTTTTATATCCCCCAATCACCCATTTCTCCCAATCACTTCCCCCAATCACTAACCAAACATATATTACGTTTCCCGGTGCATTTCTCTACTAATACACACATTTCTCAATACATCACATCAAACCCCCTTCCCCCAATTATTTCCCAGAAACTCCCCTCAATCACTCCCAATCACTAAACAAACATACCCTTTGTGTCTTAACCAGAAGAACAGACCCAAGATAAAAGTTGAAAGGGGCCTTTCACCGGCCACTCATTTACTCATTCCTATTTTTATTGGAATGTTCTATTCACGAACATCTTTTATCTGATATTTTATTACATAAAATGAATATTATGAATATAATAATATTATTTTAAATGTGGTATTCACCTGATATATAAAAACACCATAAGAAATATGATTAAAAAATAAAGGGCTTGTTTGTTTATGTTTCCAACAACCTATTTCCAATTTTTAACTATTCATAAAACTAGAATCATGTTTATTTATAAATTTTCCAATGGAAATCATCATTTTCACATTCCATTTTTCACATAAAACTACATCTCAAACCTATAATTTTAATACCATCAGCTTGTAGCTCAAGTGGTATCACTAACCCTTTGTAAGGGTGTTGACTAGAGTTCGAACCCTGTATCTTTCAGTTTCTTTGAAATTTATCTCCTCCCTCCAACCACTATTCCCACCTTATTAAAAAAAATCTATAATTTTAATTCTCAACCCTATATATTATCCTACAATACTCATCAATCAATATTCCCATCTTTTCATCCAATTATACACATGTGACCCACCATTTACCAATTTTATCCACTTAAAATATTATTATTTTTTAATTATTTCTACCTAATGGGAACTACCACCCTACAATTTTACAAATATAATATTATATATCCAATTAAAATATTCAACCACTATCAATTTTTTAAATTATTATATACATAAAATAATGCTTCAAAACTATTCAACCAAACACAATATCATTTCCAAACCTACATAAAACTCATTTTTATTCACTCATCCAAACATATTTCCAATTTTCACACGAAAATCAATAAATTCTCAAAATTCAATTTCCAACACTAGAAACTAGAAATGGTCCATGGAAACATAACCATACAAGGCCAAAAGATCCCGTGTGTTGTTTCTCCAACTCCGGTCGCAAGTGACTTTTTTGAGGCGGTTTTTTTTTAGCCATTCCCAACAAACCAAGATGTTTTTTAGCCATCTTTTTCAAACACATCTTTTTTAGCCATTTTGGGGTGTAAAATGACATCCATACCCTTCTAGCATGTTTGTTTGATATTTGGGTTATTTCTCTCAATGTGTGATATATAATGGGTATGTTTATGCTCAATTCGAAGTCAATGTGACTCGAATTCGAGTCACAAGAACTCGAACATGACTCGAAAAAATATTTTTTTTTAAAAAAATCGAAAGTCACACATGACTCGAATTCGAGGTTCTTGTCACCGAGTCACAAGAACTCGAATTCGAGTCATGTGTGACTCGAAAACAAAAACAAAAAAATTTAAAAAAATCGAGTCACTATGACTCGAATTGAAATTCTTGTGACTCGAATTGAAGTTCTGATGATTTCAAAAACAAAAAAATTAAATTTTTTTTTTTAAAAAATCGAGTCACTATCACTCGAATTCGAGTTATTGTGACTCGAATTCGAGTTACAACATGACTCAATTTCGAGTCACTCAATGTGTGATATATAACATAAAGTTCGTTATTATAACCAAAAGGTTTGTGTGGCATAGTGGTTTCTTCAATGTTTTCTCATTATTAGGTCATGGTATGACAAACTACTATGCCACACAAGCCTTTTGGTTATAATAATGAACTTTATGTTATATATCACACATTGAGTGACTCGAAATCGAGTCATGTCGTAACTCGAATTCGAGTCACTGTAACTCGAATTCGAGTCATAGTGACTCCAATTCGAGTTACATTATACCCAGTTATTTTTTTTTCCAAAAAACTTCGAATTCACATAATTTTTTCGTTTTAAATCCGTTTTGCATGTATAATATATCAAATTAATCATCTTTTCGATATCTATAATTTAACACCTATATTGCATATTTAAAAATAAAAAATACATGTTCGATTTTTAAAAACAAAACTTGAAAGAAAGAGTAAGAGAATACATAGAGATAAAGTGAAAAGAGATGTATATGACCATTAATATGCTTAAAGGGTATGAATGTCATTTCACACCTCAAAATGGCTAAAAAAGATGTGTTTGAAAAAGTTGGCTATTTTTAATCTTTACAATTTGGAAATGGCTATTTTGTACAATTTGCACGACATTTTTTAATAAAAAATCAATTTAAATGCGTATTTAGTGGTAAAGTTAAAAAAAAAAACACAAGTTATATGTGCACAGTATATAGTGCATTAGTAATTTAATTGTAATACTTTAAGTTATCCACTTTAAGTTTTTTTTTTATTTTACTTCTCATGCATTGTAATTCTACTTTAATTCACATTTGGAGAACCTTATTGTAGGCTTAAAATAGTAGTTTTTAGCTTAGAGGTGGTCGGGGATAACAGATATACTTTTAAGTATTTATTATTATTATTGAGTTAAACTACTGCATAGAAATTAAACATTTTTAAAATCCAGCTTTTATAAATAAGAACAATTGAAATATACTTGGTTTTCCCCTTATTATGTTTTTTTTTTTTTTTTGGATATTGCAATTTGCAAAGGGAATTGTAAGAGTAGGGAATTCAACCCTTGACCAACGGCCTAAGAACTTAACTAGGATTTATCAGACCGCATGTCTCTTAACTTTTCCTTTACTACGTAAACAACTACAAAAATACAATGTTTAAGATAGTAATGAACTAATTTCGTGCTGCCGCATAGGCCCTCCTCAAGCAAGGGCCTCCGGATTTTTTTTTCTTTTTTATATTTACATGCATATACCTATTCTATATAAAACAAATGTTGAAATAATCAATAAAAGAATTAGTTGACAGAGTGATTGTTGTATAATTTTTGTACTTCAAAGTCTTGAGATCAATTCATAATAGAAGCAAAGATCAATTTTTTTTTTTGAGTAATTGCTATACTTGCCACACTTTTCGATAAAAATACCACCAAATACGCTCCTCTCACATTTGTACCTATTTTTTTCCTTTTTACGCTCCATATTATTTTGATTATTTTTACGTTTGTTTTTTCATTTTTTTTGTTCATGTATTGCTTTATATGTTATATATGTTATTTCGATGTTGTTTAAATTTGTTTCTTTGTTGTTTCGATGTTTCAATATAACTTTTACCTATTTTTATGCTGCTTTTTATTCATGTATTATTTTGTACATTGTTTCTACTGTTTCAGTGTTGTTCTATAATATTTTTAATATTGTTCTAATACTTTTTTTTGTTGTTTCCATGTAGTTTTTAATGTGTAGATACAATTTTTAAATACTTTTAAGCTCTTTTTATACATGTGGTGGTTTTAATATTTTTTACGTTGTTTCTGGGTTATTTCCGTACCATTTTTAATGTTGTTCTTATGTTTCTTTGTTGTTTCCATGTAGTTTTCGATGTTTAAATATAATGTTTACCTATTTTAAGCTCTTTTTGCTCATATGGTATTTTTTTATATTATTTCTGGTTTGTTTCTATATTGTTTCTTGGTTGTTTTCATGTTTTTTATGTTTTCATGCATTGGATCAAAAATTGAATTGTGTTTTTTTTATTCATCTATATTATTTTCAGTTTGTCTGGTTTTAATATGTGTTGTTTTATGTGTATATTTCTTGTTTTTTTTAATAAGATTTCGAGTATAAAATGGATTATTTAATGGAGCCAAAATTTAAATTTTCACTGAAATTTGATTAGAAGAAACATGTTTGAAACAACAAAGAAACAACGTAAAAAAGTCCGGAAATTTTGGCAGGAGCATTAATTTGTCCAAAAAATACCAAAAAGTGTAAAAGTCTATTTTTTTTCCCAGAAAAATGAGGCAAAAGTGTCCATGACCCTTTTTTTTCCTCCCACCTTTAAGCATCATTCTGTCATTCATATTTGCCAAAAAACAATTCTTCTTGCAAAACCGAAAAATAAAACTGAAAATTTTAAAAATGCAAGTAGATCAATTTTTTTTTTCCACCCAAACACGTTTTTCGCTGTTTTCATCAATTTTTTTTTTTTTTTTTTTTGCAAAATAACACCGGGGTGGGGGGATTGAGGCGTGATCCCCACCTGTATATCAAATAATCAAAATGTCATACAATGTCATGCCCGTCAAGGCGGGAGAAAATCAAAGAACAAATAACCTATCACTACGATATCTAGAAAGACTATCATAATGAGATATCTCAAAATAAAAGGAGAACCAATGATCTATAAAAATCAAGCTCGGATATCCCAATTTGGTCCATCCGAATGAGCGCTAGGAGGTGTTGAGAAGCCGTGCCCTCATCAACAATGTGATCGCAAGGCGGCGTGACTCCCAACTCGCAAGGTGATCTGTGGTCGATTCTCTTCTCTGTGTATGTGGGAAATCGAATCTTTGAAGGTCCTCGGATGTTCCGAATGCGAATCGGGGTGTCTTGAAACTGCCAAGAGCAAGGCCACCGGAAGTGATCGTGGTGACCACCATTTGTTGCATCCAACTCGATCCAAATCAAGAGAAAAAGAGCGGGCATGCGAGTCCCATCTCCGGCGCTAGAAGCTCGGCATGAAAGCTAGACACCACTGGAGAGAGCAATGAAAAGCCAACATAAGTCCGCCGAATGATCTCGAATCAATCCCCCTCCTCCAAAGAATCAAAGTGTCCCTATCAAACGAACCATCCGTGTTCGACTTGATCCGAGGAGGCGAGGGGCTCGCCAAATCACAATCCTCGACTTGCGTGGAACTGTGGTGGAGCACTCCCCGCAAAAAGCCAACCGTAGGGAAGCATCCAGACTAATCGATGGGTTGAGGACGCCGACGAAACAAGAATCCGAAATACCGCTCTACCTGCCAAATAATGTGAGATGCCAGGGAAGGAAGGTGTCGATGCTTGACACAATTCCTTTCCGTCCAGACGAACCATAAAATCAAGCAGGGAACCCTAAACCGTAGGGAATCAATTTTTATTAGCTAATTTACTAGTAGTTTTTTTTTTCTTTTCTCTATGGTAATTTATTTTGAATTAGGGGTGTAAACGATTCGAATCGAGTCGAATATCAAGATATTTTATTCTTATTTGGCTCATTTAGATAACATTTCTTATTCATATTTTTTTAGTGTTCGAATATAAAAAATAATTTTTATTTTTATTTGAAATTATATTCGAACATACGAATCTATTCAAATATTTGTATTCGAAATCCTAACCTATATTTATCTTTTTCCCCTACAATATCTGATTGGATTGCAAATAATAATTATAATCTAAACAAAAAGTCCATGTCATGAAATTTTTAATACATCAACAACATAATCAATTATCAAATATATGAACAAAACAAGAGTGTATTGCCGAGTCCATCAAGACTATACTACAAAAATATAATTATATATGAGCATATTAGTTAAGGTCTTTTAATTAATTATAAGTGAAATATATAGTTTATTCTATATTAATAATCTACCTAAATAAAAATATACTTATATGTATATAGATTACATATAAGTGATTTATATAAATATAAATATTTATAATGCTATTTGAATATTCTTTCGAATACTCGAATCGAATATAATGATGTTCATATTTGTATTCGCATAATGTGTGAATCTGAATAAATAATCTTATTTGGATACATATTCTGATTTTTTGAATTCAAATGTCAATACACGAATTCGAATGCCGAATCGAATAAAAAAGATATGCTTCTTTTACGCCTCCATTTTGAACTATCTTTTTCGTAATTTATTTTAATAATTAAGACCAAAATATTAAAATTGGAGTATTATATATTTATTAGTATATGCATGTCTTATTTTCTATGTTAAGTCATTGAAATTACATTTGTAACATTAATTTTGTTATTTTAATCAGGTCTTGAAACTTATGACCGACTCTGTGATATTCTTTTTTTTTTTTTTTCTAAATTAAATAGTTAACCACGTGTAACTAGCCAAAGCTCAATCAAACACAGCGAAATGCACTGTTTTTTTCAAAGGAGGATATTGGTTGGTTTTTAATTCCCCTAAAAAAATTATGTTTTGAAATACTCACCCTCTCCTAAAAGTAATTCCTGTTTAATCTGATATTGAGTTCTAAACTAACACTGAAGAAATTGAAATATAGCTGCATATATATTTACACCATATGTCTCGAAAATTTTGATTAAGAATTAACCATGACACGCAGTGGCGGATCCAGAATTTTTAAAATGGAGTACGATAGATAATAAAACATAATTTTGGTAACAATATTGATATTATTAGATATTTTTAGTTTTGTAGGTTTTAACTTTTGCCATGATTTATTTATTCAAGTTGTTAAAGCTAATCCTGGAATTTGAAATTTTATTGTAGGGATTTTTATTGTTTTATTTGGATTTTTTTAATTTTTTTTGTAAATATAGGGGTACAACTTTATCATTATTTTTTGGGTAAAATTCACTTTACCCCCTTATACTATTGACTTTGTATCAAATACCCCCTTATACTATTAAAATATTCAAATACCCCCCTTGACCAATAAAAAAAGTATTAATAGACAAGAATACCCTTGAATTATACATAATATTAAATTCATTTTTGCCTTCTCTATAATTCAATTTCAATTAATTTGATTATATCCTCTAATTTAATTAAACAAATAAATATATATTTAGATCTAACATAAAAAATCAGCAAAATATAGTTTCAATAGTATAGATAAGTTGCATTAGTTTTCCTAAAAATAATTTTATATTAATATAATAATATGTGTATGTATATATATATATATATATATATATATTGTTCTATTTAGTAAATAACTAAGTTCAGTGTCAAATTAATTGATAGTAATTTATATTTATTATATTTCTGTTAAACAAAACGTGCAAGTGTGCGTTAAACAAATTATCAAAACTATAATTTTATTTTTGAAGCATTAAATAAATATTATAAGAATGAAATATCATATAATACTCTCTCACAATTATATATCATTGTTTGATCTCATTGTTTTTTAACACTAATTCTAGAAGAAATAAATATTAACAAAAATTGAACAAAAAATTATATAGCTAATATAATATTAATAATATTAATTTTAAAAAAATATCATATAAATATATACTATATTGTTTCAAAAAACATCTTCTAGTTTTTTTTTTTTACTTTAAATGTCATAATTGCAATAATATTGTACAAGATTTTCTTTTTTTCTCCAATATTGATTTTCCTTCAACATATAATACATTACTACACATAGTAATATGGTGTGTACCATACATTATATAATTCTAAAAATCTACAATTTTGACTCTAAATTTACTACTTACTTGCTAAAGTTGTATATTTAAAATAATAATAATGAAAATTTACATAGTATTTTTTTAAAAGAATCTTTGGTGAATTCTCTATAATATTAATTGAAGTCATATTTTTCTTTATATTATTTTAATTACATTTAATTAAGATTATTTAATTTTAAAATTCGGTGTTGAACAAAATTTGGTATCAAATTAATCGATAGTTAATTAAAATGGATAAACTGTTTATAGTTTATAATAGGTAGATGTTCAAAGTAATCAAAACTTTTATTCAAGATAAGGTCAATTTTGTCCATTAACATACTTTTTATTGGTTTAGGGGGTAATTTGAAGGTTTTAATAGTAGATGGGGGTATTTGATACAAAGTCAATAGTACAAGGGGGTAAAGTGAATTTTACCCTTATTTTTTTTACTAAAAAAATTGTTGGAATTTTTTTTAATTTGGGGGTACAATATTACTACATAGATCCGCCACTGTTGACACGTTATCATTTTAATTAAAAGAACAGTCAAAAAGAAAAAAACAAATTTGATAAATAAAAACTTATCTTAAAACGTGATAAAATTAAAGAAAAGTTGACAAAAATGGAGTAGATTAATTGAAGAAATGCCCCGGGCATAGCTCAACTGGAAAATAATTTGGATAGTATGATGTCCGGCTTCGTTGACACCCGCAGGCCGCAACAAGGAGTTTTGATCAGCCTGGTAACAAGTTGGAAGATGATTTATTGTGTGGTGACTCGGTTTAAAGCAGTTCAGATTTATTGTTCTGTTGTTCATATATATATCAGGATTCACCTCCTCCACAAAGATCTAGGATAGGGGTGGATGGGGTTCATCCTTTTGATTAATTGAAGAAGTAAATTAAAGTTGACGTGTCTTGTCTTCTACGGCGAGTGTGTTGTTTAGCAAAAACAGAAGCGAGTAGGAAAAACAATAACTTGACCGGCCCGAAAGCCGGAACCGCTTCGACAAAATGTCCATTCCTCTTCCGGTTCGAATGGGCCCCATCTTTTAAACCAACCCCTCTTCTTCGCCTTCTCCCACTCCCCAACGCCCCCGCCACATTATGGTGGAGAGAGAGATAAGTAGAAAGTTCAAGGGCCAAATCGTAATTATAACATTAATGTATACATACACTATTCACATATTGACATATATATATATATATATATACAAGTATTAGACAGATAGAGAGAGAGAGTTGGTGGAATATGTATTGGAAACCAAATGTGAAAATGGGTTTTGAAGAACATTCACTTGCTCTTAATCTTCTCCCTTTCAAGTCTGCCATTGATAATTATCATTTTCTGCATGCAATGACCGATTTAACCTTGTCGGGAACGATGAGTACGACGTCGGACGGCTGATTTTGTAGGAATTAATCTGAGGGTGAAGATTTATGTAGTGTTTTGAGGGCTCTTGCTGGTTACAGTTTTCCACCTGAAAAGGAAAAGGCAGACAGAATGGAGCCAGGCAATATAATACTTTTTTTCTGTTCCGTTACTTGTTAGATCTCTTCTCTTCAAGATTGTTTTTTTTCTATAGTAATGTTTACTTTCTGTCCTGGATGCATACATATATACATGTCTGCTTTTGCTTTTATGAATCTAAAGAACAAAGGATCTACATACAAGTGTAAGGAAGATGTTTTGTTTGCTGTACTCTACTTTTAATGTGAATTAATTCAAGAAATGTTTTGTTTTCTAATTTTTAACATATTACATAAATTAATTTCATGTGGGTCATCAGCTGGGATTCCTGCTAAGACCAAATTTCTTAATTACTTCATTAGAGTTAAGTTATATTGACATGGTTTTTGCATTAAAGTTTAATCTATTGGGCTACTTGAGTTTTTTTTTTTTTTTTGAGTACTTGAGTTCATATTTGCAATCATGCATTTGAGATGCTGAGACATAGAATTGCGGCTAGACGACATTGGCACGCGCATGTGAGTTTTAATTTGCTGCCTTTTTTTTTTTTCGAATTCATTTCAGATGGAAGATTTCATCAAGTTTCCCTTAAATCAGTGAAAATAGCATTAATTTATTTGTTACACAAGTTCCTTTTTTTTCCAGTTACGGAAAAAAACTCAAAAATGTTTTTCCAATTATTCAATCACCAATTAATTCTTAATATCAGTGACCTTAACATAAAAAATTGAAAAATGACACAGAAATAAGATATGTTTTAAGGCAAAATTAGTCCCTAATGTTGCGTTGGCCTACTTTACGTTTTTATTCATATTAGATTTTAAGGCAAAATTAGTCCCTAATTTTTATTCATAGAGTTTTAATTTGCTGCATTTTTTCCCGAAATTCGTTTCAGATGGAAGATTTCATCAAGTTCCCTTAATCAGTGAAAATGGCATTCAAGAAAATTTAATTTATTTGTTAGGACCACACAAGTTCTTTTTTTTTTTCCCAGTTACGGAAAGGAAAAAAAACTCAAGAAAGTTTTTCGAATTATTCAATCACCAATTCTTAATATATCAGTGACCATAACATAAAACATTAAGAAAAGATGACACAGAAATAAGATGTTTAAGGTAAAATTGCAAAATTATTAGTCCTTTATGTTGGCCTAGTTTGCATTTCATTTAGATTTTAAAGGATCCATATTTGCAAAATTTTTATGTAATTTTATTTTCTTGATTGTCCTTTGTTTAGAAATTTGGATCTTTTAACTTATTCTAATTATATCATGTTTCATTTGATAATTCACTAATTCGGAAAAAAAAAAAACATTGCAGTCGCAGTTTCATTAGAAAGACACACATAGCCTGCATCTAAAGCAGCTCAAGAAATATATAAGAAACATGTTCAGAGTATTAATTCGTTTGAGCAAATTTTTGTATGAAATATCAAAACAAAAAAGTTGTCGTTTGATGAGCATATTAATTTTTTTTTTATGTTGAACGAAATCTGTGTTTGATATTTCCTATATCCTTACACGTCTCAATCTCTCTTGTCGGTCCAACTCTGATATTATGCTGGTGAGTTTTGAGCTTATTGGCGCGGAAGTTTAATTATTAGGATGCTTAAAATGAGTATTATATATATTTCCAGCTGCATATGGTTCCAAGTAAATTAAAAAGTTGTGAAATTAAGTCAACTTTGTGGCCCCACCTCTCTCTTTATTGCTATTTTTGTTATCATAAGATTCAAGAAAGAAGGGCAGCACCATTTTGTTTCCCTTTATTGCCATTTGCCATTTTAATTGCCATCAGGTACTTTCTGCAGTCATCACGTTCTGCTGCTATCCTCGCAAAATCCTTACGACTAACATACAAACAGAAGAAGCCGGCCAAAGGGGTTTAACTTTTGTGTGAAATGTTTTCAAAAATATAATTACGAAGTCTGTGTGCTGCGGCACTTTGGATGGTATGAATCTTTCTATTTCACCGCACGGATTATTGTTACACCTATATAAAATTAGCAGAAATTTTGGGTTTTTATAAAACAAATGATAATTGTTTAAAAACACGTGGCAATCGTCCGTAAGGTAGAATGGAGATGAAACACTATTTTGGAATAGAAAATTCGATTCAGTTTAATTCCACTTTGTCTAATGAATGACGTGTCGTTGATTGTTTGAATGTATAAACACGTCATTCATCCTCATGATGGAATAAGAAGTTGAAAAAGAAATCCAGATCCAAAACGGAAACTTACAGAGATGATATTCACCATTTCACCATATGAAACTACCGTAGGAATAGAAGACTAGATAAGAATTATGTACAGTGGGGACTAGCTGGGAATAGGAGAAGTTCGTTTCAATTTTGTGTCAGTGTTTGTATGTGTCATATGTATGATATTGTGATGAGTACATATGCTAAAACATGTGATGATGCATACAGACACGCAAATATAACCTATGAAGCACTCAAGTATCATGAAATTGTTATTTCTTGAAAATGAACGAATGCCAGAGTCAATAGAAAATCAAAGAATTCACAGCAACATATATATATATATATATATATATATTTGTGATAAATAATAAGTGACAATGTGTAAGTTGTCACTAAAGACATGCATATTAAGTTCTCATTAATTGTTGAACAATTTGTGACACGTTAATATGAACAACTAATTTTGCAAATATAATTTGTTACATTTTTTTAATGTTACTTTGTTAACTAATGACATTATAAATTAATGCAGTTATTGACTTATTGTCACTATTAAGGACCATTTTGCTTGCAAAATAATAATTCTCATCTTGACACTTTCCTAATTGGTCGCTTAAATATTTTGAATAGTATTATTTTTTTCTCTTTAATGATCAGTACTTCGATTATGATCATATGACATGAATGCCATTAATTTTAAAATGATTGCTTTGAAATATGTGGATTTACATTTATCCTGTTGATTTACACTTTAAGAGTAATTATGTGGAACTAATTAAATTTAGATGGACACGCAAGATTTTCGATAATGCTAGTATTTGCGCATCGATGCTTCAACCTCGGAATATCATTTTTAGAGTAACTAATTAACAAGTGTTTATTAATGATTGTTGTAATTGTAGCATTTGCGGCAATTTTTGGTGGTAAAATAGTTCCACAAGGTTCACTTATTAAGAATAAATACGGATTTCAATTTGTGACTCCAAAAAATTCTAAGAAGTGTGACTTTTGAATTTTCGTGATTATAGGCTTTATATAATGGAGATTAAAAATCTTTGAGACCATTTGCACCATAGTGCCTACCACATATTCCATACCCATTTTCGCATATCCATACAACGAGTATCTTTGATTTATATTTGTAATCAATGTATACTTCGGTTACTTGATCAAATTTCGGAATCTCGGCTTTTCTGTAAGAGGACAAGAACTAACCTATTCCTTGGTGCAGCCCCTTAGTTATGTGCATAAACTTTTTCATTATCTTATTTTTAGCATTTATTGGCATTTAGGGAGGAATTGGTGGAGGATTCTGTCTGACCCTTTCCTGCAAGAATTTCAACAAATTCTCTGGTTTCCCTTTTCTCGAGGGAATTTCACAAAAAAACGTTGAAAAACAAACATAATGTACTATTGTCACTTTTTGGCACAACACAGCTGCAATAGTGGCCAAAAGATTGGCTCATAAATATATGAGTACTATAATTACAACCTTCTCGAAGGTTTGCCTAATGTTGACTAGGACTGTTTTATGTTTAGGTAATTTTACCAACTTTTCTTTTTTGAAAAGTTTTTACCAACTTTTCTAGACTCTAGTTAATAGTGATAGCCGAAAAGGCAAGCCGGATCATTTAGGCGGGGTTTGATTTTTTCGGAAATTTTTGACTAGTGAGAAATTGTGAATGAACCCAGGGGTTGGCCTGGTGGTTAAATTGCGAATCCTGCGTCGAAATTTAATTCATCGACTAACGTTTTGGGGTTGTGTTTGTGTTTGTCGTTTCATTCTCCCCAAAGAGAATCATCCCCAGGAAGGACGGATGTCCATAGTCGGAGGAAGTGTGGGGGTCGTGCCCCTGGTTGGTCTTGGTCTTGAGGAATACTGGGTCGACAAAAAAAAAGATAAAATTGTGAATGAAAATAAAAATTTCGGAACTTTTTCTACCAAGTACCACCAATGACATCCACTTATTTTTTTTTAAAAAAAAACCATTAAATCACCAACCATTTTATCACACATTTCCAATCACCGATATATCCAATCATAATTATACTATTTCCATATCAAATCTACTTTCACGGTTACATAATTACATTTTTATTTCATATCCAAAGTATACTATCATAATAAGGTTTTTCGAGGGATTTTGACTAATTTTATATATAGAATATAATCTTAAGAATATATGACAATTTCTTGAAGGGTGAAGCTTTCTGAGATTGGATTCCAAATGGATATCATTAACCTCCCCATTCCAAATCCAATTATAGCTGATAGACTACAACTCATTAAACTAATTAAATTCATTTTCGCAAGAGGGTGTGGGGTAGATGTTTTCTTAATTAAAGTTGAGGTAAATTACTTTTAAGAATGATGTTGGAGGGATTGTGAAAATTTCGTCTTCAAATTTTGATGTGGCATGATGTGTCTATTTAGCTCACATTCGTCTAAGAGGTATATTATCCGATTTGACCTTGGCCTCTTGGTTGTTCTGGAAAAATGGCCTCTTTGGGGAACTGAGTTTAGCTTTCGGTTACAAACCACAATCCATCCGCTTGTTTAATTGATGTGGTATGTATCTATCAACGTTAAATTTATGGAAAGGACAATTGTATTTGTGAAAAGAATAATAAAAACAATATAATTCAATAATAAAAAGAAACAGGTAATCAATACCCAAATAAAACTCTAGTCGTCTTATCCTTTTTGCATCTTCTTCTCTTTCTTCCCTCATCCTCCATGGACGATTGGGGGACGCTATTTTTAATGTTATTAGTCTTTCTTTATGAATAAGTTTGTTCACATATGTGGCTGAGGATGAGTGATGCGATTTTTAATATTTTTAATTTTTCTTTATGAATAAGTTCGTCCTCATATGTGGTTTTGTTTGTCCAAGCAATGACTTTTATTTTAGTTAAATAAGTTTGTCCCCCATACGAGTTTTTGTTCAGAATATCCAGATGAGTCATTATTGATGATTTCACTGAAATGAGATTAATTTTATTAGTACATGTTTTGTCCAGTGTAATCATTGCGATTTTCTGATTCTATGTATTAGATATACTTGTCTAGGTTTAAAAATTTGTTTTTAATCTGTATAAGTATTTGATTAGTATGCTTTTCAACTATTTCTTATTCAATATTGTTAATACTATTGGCCCATTTATGTTGTCCACTTAATAATAATCCAAGGCCCACAAGTGCAACTCATTTATGCAACAGACCCAACATGTGATTCAGTCCTGTGTTTTCGGGTTGCGGGTTCGGATTGCGGGATCCGAATATTATATCCGCGGATCTTATCTTCTGATCTTGTCCGTCCGATCTTGCTTCCTTATCCCAACCGTTGGTTAACCCTTTAAAAGGTGCCCTAACCCAAACCCTAAATCATTATATGATCTTCTACTTCTCTCTCTACTCTCTCTCGAACTCTCCATTGCTCTGTGCTTCTATCTCTCTCTAGAAATCTCACCCTCTCGTGATATTTCTCTGTGATTCGTGGGTGTTTCTGTGAGATCTAAGTGTTCTCTTGTTAGTTCACCTACTCTGTGGACAAACTCTGTAGTTTTCTTCGTGAGATAGGGTTTGTGGGTTGAGGATACTTTTCTAGGGTTTCTGGGGTTGTTCGACTGGAAGATCCTTGTTGGGATTCTGAGGGCTTTATGTGGCGTGACCTTTGTGGGTGTTATCTTGAGGCTCTCTGGTTGATTCTTTGGTGACTGCAGTGGTTTATGGGGTTACTGGTCCTGAGCCAAATACTTTTCAATATTCGGTTTTGGGTTGTTGCCCTACATATTCTTTGTGCTATATTTTCTTATATTTATGTATTGAGTTGTATTTTAATTTCCTGCAAGAGTCTAGAGTACATTGTTGTATAATAGGTTCTTGAGTCTGTAATATTTGATTTCGGTACTAAGTGTATCGATCTATTTGAGGCAGATAGATACCCAACAATGGTATCAGAGCACCTATCTGCCTCGTGGTGGGTTGGTGCTTCTGGTTCGTGCTAGATCTTGGTGATTCTTGGCTCCTGGTGATCTCTGTGATTGGTTTGATACCCAGGACTTGCTCCTGGTTGTAAGGAACATTCTCTTCTCTTCTCTTTCTTCTTTACTTTTAGTCAGTATTAGTTTTAAGGGAAACCCTAAGCTTCAAGCCTTTTGACCCTGTGCCACGAGCGCAGTGGAATCCTGAGGTGCGAGGGGGATCCACCCTAGGGCCTTACTGCTTTCTATTGGACTCTGGGTGGTCCTTTTACTGCTTTCTATTGGAATCTGCGTGGTCCTTTTACTGCTTTCTATTGGACTCTGTGTGGTCCTTAATTGCATGCTGTTCATTTTTATTGTTGCACTTCTTAGACTCTGTGTGGTCCACCTATATTGCTTGCTTCATTGCATTCATTCCTTGTGATCTTGGTGTACTTCTTGTGTACTTTGTGAATTAAGCGTGTCTTATCTCGTGTGATATACTCTTGCTTATATCTCGTGATAATATTTGGTGTTTCGGTTATCACATGGAAACCTTCAATGGAAAAAGCGATTTCTATTTGGCAACAAAAAATGAAGGGCATTTTGATTCAACAAAAATGTTTTAAAGCTGTTGAACAAAAATATCTCGATAACAATATCTTTGAAATTAAAGCTGAACTTGATGAGTTTGCTTATTCATCCATTATCCTAAACCTTTCTCGATTCGTGTTAAGAAAAGTTGGAAAATTGTTAAGTGCCAAGGAATTGTGGAACAAGTTGGAAAAACTCTTTCTTTGAAACTTCATTACCTTCCAAACTGTTCTTACTTGAAAAGTTTTTTAGATTTAAACTTGACTTGACAAAGGATATGGATGAAAATCTTGATGTTTTTACAAAATTGATACAAGATATTAAGTTGACTGGTGATAAAAACATTGATGATTATACCCATATTGTGTTGCTAAATGCCATCCCTGATTCATATGCTGATGTGAAATATGCCATTAAGTATGGTAGAGACTCTATTACCCTTGATACTGTGATTAATGGCCTTAAGAGTAAGGAATTAGATCTGAAAATATCTAAGGGGAATGAACAGGGGTCAGGGAAGGTTATGTATGTCAGGGGTAGACCTCAGAATAGGAGAAATGGGAATAACAATAACAATAAATCAGGTAGAAAAAGAAGCAAAATCAGATGTAGGTCTAATTCCAGACCTAAGAATAACAAGAAATGTTATAACTGTGGTGAGCATGGTCATTACATCAAAGAGTGTACTAAACCCATGAATAACCAGAACAATAATCAAAACAATAACCAGAACAATAAAAACCAAGCCAATGACTCTGTGAACTTGACTACATCTAAAGATCATATGGGTGATGTGTTTATGGTGCATGAGCTGCCTGATTCTGTGAATTATGTGCCTTCAAATGCTTTCAGTGATTATGAATGGCTAATTGACTCAGCATGCACATTCCATATGACAGATTTTAAACATTTGTTTAATACTTATTTTTCAGTGCAAAATGGATCTGTCTCCATGGCTAATGATAAAAAGTGTCAAGTAATTGGTGTTGGTACTGTGTGCTTAAAACTTGATACTGGTTATGTTTTGACTCTCAATGATGTAAGGCATGTCCCTGATTTATCCAATAATTTGATATCCTGTGCTATGCTTGAACATGATGGCTATGAGGGAAGATGGGGAAGGGTATAATGAAACTCATGAGGGGTTCTATGATAATTGATAAAGCTGAAAAGAACAGAAATCTTTATGTTTTACATGCTAAAAATGATTCTTATGTGCCAAACTCTGTGAATGTTGTTGCTAATCCTGTGTCAAATGACTTGACTGATTTATGGCATAAGATGCTTGGGCATATTAGCTCTAAATGTCTTGATGTTCTACAGAATAAGGGTTGTTTTGGTAAAAACAAACTTGATGCTTTGTCTTTCTGTGAATCATGTGTGCATGGTAAACATCAAAGAGTTAAGTTCCCCTCCCATACTAATCCAAAACAGTCAGCCAGTACTGAATTGCTTGAATACTTGCATGCTGATGTTTGGGGTCCCTCTTCTGTGCCTACTCATGGAGGAAATAAATATTTCCTGTCCATAATTGATTACTATTCCAGGAAAGTATGGGTGTTTTTAATGAAGAACAAATCTGATGTTTTTGATAAGTTTAAAACTTGGAAAATTCTTATTGAAAATCAAACTGGCAAAAGGATTAAAGTTTTGAGAACTGACAATGGCCTGGAATTTTGTAATTAATTAATGGATAATCTTTGTGATGAATGTGGTATAAAAAGGCACAAGTCAGTGCCCTATTCACCTAAGCAAAATGGTGTTGCTGAGAGGATGATTAGAACACTTTTAGAAAGAGTGAGAAACATGCTTGCTACCTCAGGACTTTCTAAAAGGTTTTGGGGAGAAGCTGTTGTTACAGCTACCTATTTGATAAATAGGTCCCCTCGAGTCCCCTTGGAAGAGAAATACCCAAGAGGTGTGGATTTGGAAAGTGTGGATTTTTCTAATTTGAAAATCTTTGGATTTTTTGCATTTGTACATCAAAAGATCTGACAAATTAGAACCAAGGTCTATAAAATGTGTTTTTCTAGGCTACCCTGAAGGGGTTAAAGGCTATAGACTTTGGAACAGAGGAGAACCTGGTTTTAAAACTATAATTAGTAGGGATGTGTTATTCAATGAATTTGAATTCCCTTGCTTTGTGCATCATTCTCCTCAAACTGTTTCTGAAAATGATATTACTCCAAATGAGGTGGAGCTTTCTAATGTGTCTCCTAATATTGCTGTTCCTGTTGATTCTCATATCAATGATGCTTTGCCTGTCAATGTGAATGATAATGATGTGCATATTGAAGATGATACTCACCATGACAATGTGCATGATATGCATAATGATTTTCCTGATGTTAACACTGAGAATGAACATGTTGCGGATAATCATGATGAATTGAATGATTATGTGTTAACTAGGGATAGAACTAGGAGGCATGTTAGAGTCCCAAACAAATTTGCTGATTTTCACATGATATCTTATGTGTTCTCTGTGTTTGAATCTATTGATGGTTCTGAGCCTAAAACCTTCTCTGAAGCTATGAATTCTGTTGAATCTACTAAGTGGCTAAGTGCTATGCATGATGAAATGACTTCTCCGCATGTCAATAACACATGGATTCTTGTTCCTAAACCTCTAATCGCTTCTTTCTGTGGTTGATTGTAAATGGTTATATATATAAGGTTAAACAAGAACGAGGGTGTTAGATTTAAAGCTAGATTAGTTGCTAAGGGTTTTACTCGAGGAAGGAAGGGATAGATTACACTGAGATATTTGCTCATGTTGTTAAATTTGTTACTGTGAAAATTATGCTTGCTCTTGTTGCACAATTTGACTGGGAATTGAAACAGTTGGATGTTAAAACTACTTTCCTTCATGGTGACTTGGATGAAAAAATTTTTATGAAACAACCTGAGGGTTTTGAGGACAAATCCAAGCCCAATTTTGTCTGTTTGCTCCAAAAATCTTTGTATGGTCTAAAACAGTCTCCAAGACAGTGGAATAAAAAATTTGATCAATGTATGCTTGATTTAAAGTTTAGTAGAAGTCAATTTGATCATTGCCTTTACTTTAAACTTGATGATAAAAATCCTGTGTTTCTATTGATGTATGTTGATGATATGTTACTTGTTGGACCTTGCATCAAATCTATTGATCATGTTAGAAATTGTCTAAGTGCTAAATTTGACATGAAATATTTGGGTGATGCTAAAAAGATTTTGGGAATGAACATTGACAGGGACAGGTCTAAATCTGTCATTTATTTGCATCAATCCTCTTATATAGAAAAGATTTTACAGAAATTTTCTATGTCTAATGCTAAATCTGTGAATGTGCCTCTTGCCTCTCATTTTCTGTTAAGTAAGGAAAAGTCTCCTAAGACTGAACCTGAAATATGCGCTATGCAAAACATTCCTTATGCAAATGTTATTGGATCTGTTATGTACTTAATGGTGAGCACTAAGCCTGATATAGCCTATGATGTTTCTTGTTTGAGTAGATACATGTCCAACCCTGGTATGGTGCACTGGAATGCTGTTAAGTGGTTGTTAAGATATCTGAGGCATTCTTCTGATTACAGCTTGTGTTTTTCTAAGTGTGATTCTGGTATAATTTTGAAAGGATATGTTGATTCAAATTACGCTAATGATAAAGACAACAGAAAATCAACAACTTCTTATGTTTTCACACTTTGTGGTTCATGTATAAGTTGGAAATCCCAACTGCAATATATTGTGGCCTTGTCTACAACAGAGTCAGAATATGTTGCTGTTACTGAAGCTTTAAAAGAAGCTCTGTGGCTTAAAGGCCTTGTTTCTGAAATTGGTTTTCTAAAACAACAAGTTGTTGTATTTTCTGACTCTCAATCTGGTATACAACTTTGCAAAAACCCAATTTTTCATGATAGAACCAAACACATTGATGTACGTTTTCATTTTATAAGAGATATTGTTTCAAAAGGTTTGGTTAATCTTGAAAAAGTGGCCTCTAAATTTAATCCAACTGATATGGGTACTAAGTGTCTACCCTTATCAAAGTTCAAAACCTGTTTAAAAATACTAAATTTTGACACTGGTGATTAGTTACCCGGTTAGTTACCTTTTCTGTTGGATTTAGCAGTTACTGTGTGTTCCTGTTAAAATCCAAAACTGCTGAATTAATGTCTGCTTTGTGCTCATGTTAATTCAATGGGGGAACTTGACTTGCTGTGTGCTTGTTGAGGTCCTTACTACGTTACAGATAGCTTAAGTGCTTCTGTAGCTCAAGTCCTTCCTGTCTTTGTGCTGGAAGGCAAAAGGCGATGATGATGACCAGTATAAATTCCCTTGTATGTCTTATGAATCATAATGAGTCAAAGATGGAGATTGTTAATAATATTGGCCCATTTATGTTTTCCATTTATTAATAATCCAAGGCCCACAAGTCCAACCCATTTATGCAACAGGCCCAACATGTGATCCAGTCCTGTGTTTCCGGGTTGCGGGTTCGGATTGCCGGATCTGAATATTATATCCACGAATCCTATCTTCTGATCTTGTCCGTCCGATCTTGCTTCCTTATCCCAGCTGTTGGTTAACCCTTTAAAAGGTGCCCTAACCCAAACCCTAAATCATTATATGATCTTCTACTTCTCTCTATAGAAATCTCACCCTCTCCATTGCCCTGTGCTTCTATCTCTCTCTAGAAATCTCACCCTCTCGTGATATTTCTGTGTGATTCGTGGGTGTTTCTGTGAGATCTGAGTGTTCTCTTGTTAGTTCACCTACTCTGTGGACAAACTCTGTAGTTTTCTTCGTGAGATAGGGTTTGTTGGGTTGAGGGTACTTTTCTAGGGTTTCTGGGGTTGTTCGACTGGAAGATCCTTGTTGGGATTCTGAGGGCTTTATGTGGCGTGGCCTTTGTGGGTGCTATCTTGAGCTTCTCTGGTTGATTTTTTGGTGACTGCAGTGGTTTAGGGGGTTACTGGTCCTGAGCCGAATCCTTTTCAATATTCGGTTTTGGGTTGTTGCCCTACATATTCTTTGTGTTATATTTTCTTGTATTTCTGTATTGAGTTGTATTTTAATTTCCTGCAAGAGTCTAGAGTACATTGTTGTATAATAGGTTCTTGAGTTTGTAATATTTAATTTCGGTACTAAGTGTATTAATCTATTTGAGGCAAATAGATACCCAATAAATATTGTAATCAATTGTAATTTTTTTTATGAATGAAATTCATTTTGATGTTTGAAAAGAAAGGTAACATGTCATCTTACGTAAATGTGATAGTCACATATCAAAAACTATTGACATTTGGGTTCTTGTGATCAATTGAAACATTATTAAAATGTAACCACTAACCACCACTCATTCTATATCAAATATAATAATATAATATAATATATGGATTAAAAAAATTTATATAATATATTTGAAAAATATTTTACAAGGCTTAGCTTAAACTCTCTATATATAGTATAAAATGGGAGCCGTTTATTTAGGACGAGATAGATAAGTGTATAGTAAAAAGTCCCTCCACATACGAAAAGCCACATACGAAAAGCCTTAGCACTACCGCAAATCTTTAAACTGTTCATTTCTTGTCACATCTCTTTAAGGAGGATATACTACTGTATTAGGATAACCATTAAAAATGACTATTACGACATGATTGGTATGAATGAATGGAATTAGGGTGAAATGAAATGAACTTAGGAATGACATAACATTAGGAATGGAATGATATAATATTACTATTCTTATGATTGATATGTACAAGGAATGGAGAAATGAATGGATGACAAGTTTTTACTTGATTTAAATATCTTGATTGATAATTATAAATTAATGATAGTAATTGAGAAAAAGAATTTTAAAGTATCAAATTCTCTTAAATAAACTTTTTAAATAAATTTTATTAAATATGTTATTCGTGAATTGATATAAGATTATTTTAATGTGTGCTAAATAAAATATATATATATATATATATATATATATATATATATATATATATATAGAGGGAGAGGGTTATATGAGACCACCTCATAGGGTAAGTCCATAGGGACCAATCCTAGCCACATATCTAGATTTTTCAATGGTTGTGATTTTAGAGCTAAAAATTGATTAAATGTTGGTAATTAGAAAAAGGGTAAATTAGTCATCCTACAAAATTACCCAATATTCATGGGATTCTGTTCACATTATGATCACACAATCTATCCAAATCTCACATCAAATTCAACGTGAACAAATCTCATCTTCCTTAATCATCCTCCTTCTTCTTCAACTTACTACTGCGTGAGAAATCATTCATCCTTCTTCTTCAACGCACTATGTGTGAAAAATTTGAGACAATTTGTCATAGTTGCTAGAGCTTGACTTGATTCAAGTCCGCTTATGAAGATGTAATTTGTTGCTTGTGTAGATGTGTCATTGTGTTTTTAATTTTTATATACCATTAACTACATAAGCAAGTCATAAGCAACAAATCCATACTACATAAGCAACAATCCTATACTACATAAGCAACAAATATACACTACGTATGCACCACTTAATATATTAGCGCATAAGCAAGTCATAGCAACAAACCCATACTACATAAGCAACAAGCCTATACTACATAAGCAACGAATATACACTACGTATGCACCACAGATACATTAACTACAAAAGCAAGTCATAAGCAACAAACTCATACTACATAAGCAACAAGTCTATATTAGATAAGCAACAAATATACACTACGTATGCACCACGAATACATTAACTACATAAGCAAGTCATAAGCAACAAAACCATACTACATAAGCGATAAGCATATACTATATAAGCAACGAATATACACTACACATGCATCACAGATACATTAACTACATAAGCAAGTCATAAGCAACAACCCTATACTACATAAGCAACAGAGATATTTTTTGAAACTGAAACACTGGAGAGAGAGTATGCGTGAAGAGTGGGTGAAGTCACGTGAAAGAGGGAATGAAATCTTAGTAACTGATTCTAAAGTGCCAAATTACCACCCTCCCATTTTTAATTGCTGAAACAAAAAAATAAACTTAAAAAAGTCCTAAAAATCTGGAACACCCAAAATTGTTGATCTATGGTTAGGATGTATCCCCATAGACTCACCCCAAGTAGGAGGACCTATTTGATCCATATCCTATATATAGATTTATATCTATGATATCAAAAATATTTTATATAATATTTTTAGGGATAATTACAAAAACACCCCTAAGATTTGGGCTAGTTACAAAAAAAATTAGAGTTGTTTGAAAATTACAAAAAACCCATCAGATTTGATTTTGGTTAAATTTAAGGAGGTAACTATAGTATTATTATAAATATCAGGAGGGGTTTTGATATTGTTTTTGCTTATGAAGGGGGAAAATGTAAGACAGAATCAAACCTCAAGGGGTTTTTTGTAATTTTAAAAACTCTCTGGGTTTTTATGTATCCCAAACCTCAGAGGTATTTTTGTAATTATCTCTATTTTTTATAAGAAAATATAGAAAATCAACAAAAGAATTCTATATCAAAATTTTGATTTAATTATTGAATATTGATAGAAATTGACTATGATTTATTAAAATATTAAATATAACTCATATTTAAATTATAAATATTTTTTTTATTTATAACACTAATTTTCGAAAATATGATTATATCCAATATTTTTAGTCATTTATAGAAAGATAATTTTATTAAAAATAAAATTTGAGTCATTCTTGATGATTGAGAACAACTAAACCCATGGGGGAGAGTAGGAATGGTCATTCCCTTACTTTTGGGAATAGAGATTCCCATGGGAATGAGTATTCCCATTATTAAAGCATACCAAATATGTGAATGAGAATGAAACAAGGAATGATCATTCCATTCCTACCCCATTCCCATATACCAATCATGCCGTTAAAGTTTTATTAGCGGATCGGGGAGAATGTTAATTGTTTATATATTATTACATAACAAACGTATAAATGTCTTATTCATTGCCAACTAAAGTAAAAGCAAATGTGTGTGTGTGCATATTTATTTATTTCATCCATAATTTTTCTAAGATGTGCTTCGATTTAATTATTATTGATGTTTTACTATAATAAATTATTCATAATTGATCGTTTTCTGTACAAAACTATGAAAATGCATCACACAGTTATAAATCCAATTTCATTGATGATACGGAATTCTCAATTATGTCCACTCATAATCAGACTATTACCAATGATAGAAAGAAAAATAAATAGAAAATAAATGAACAATCAGACTACTATCATTGTGTTGAAACAGAATTAGCAGCTAAACATTGGGACCCTAGGTCCTATTAGACTGTTAATTCAAAATTTTGTTCGCATCAAGTCACAGACTTCAGAACACATCAATGATGATTTAGGCTTTTAGGCCCGCATGAATTTTGGAAAAGAAAGAGTTATCAGATGAGTAAAGGACAAAAAACTTTCCTATTATTCTCACACCACATTTCCTATTTTAATGTTAATTTTGCATTCTTATTATTAATGGTAATATGACTTATGAGCCCAGCCTGGAATATTATGGCTTGGGGAGCAGGATTTATACTCTTTTCGTAACCCAAACATGATTCACAGTCAATTTTTGCTAGAGTTTCAGGTTCCAAATTTCTCTGTAACTTTGGGTGGACGAACAATATTAAATTAATTTTTGTAGACGGGTTTAATTTTGGCTATGTGGATCAACAAAATTCCGCGACAAATAGGTATGCTCTGATATGGGTTGGACATCAAAAGTAATTGGCCGATATCTTTGCTATTTTGACTATTAACAATGTATCGTTAAAACAACAACTTAGAAAAAATCATGAAGTTAAAAAACATTTTCCAAAGTATACTTACCGTATATTTGGATTGAGGGATTTCAAATACCTTGATTTGAAATTCATCTCTTGTTTGGAGATGTAGATTTTTGAATCATGAATTTCAAATCCACCGTAAAATTTTGATAAAGAGAATTAAAGCTCTAATCGTTTTCTTACTTGACATTTAATATATAAAAATAAAAAATATAATTTATTATATTTATAAATAATTATATATTAATAAAAATATGAAATATATAAATTTTATTGTGTGTAAATGTGTGTGAATAACTGCATATGTGTGAGAAAGTCCAAGGGAGTGTTTGCAAATACTAAAAATAAGTGCTTTTCAAATTTTTGCTTAAAAAAAGCAGTTTTTAGTGTTTGCATATACCGATTTCTGCTTCTAATTCTACTCAATTTAATCAGAATCTAAAAGCAGGGAAATGTGTGCTTTAGATTCTGCTTCTGCTTCTAGTTTGAATTTTACAAAATAAGTACTTTTACTACTTTTTCACCAAACACTCTCAACTTTTAATTCTATTTTCAAACACTAACAACTTCTGATTCTCAATTACTTCTACTTCTGCTGTAATAAACCACCTCTTCTAAAAGCAGAAGTTTTTGCAAACACTCCCAAAATGAGAGTTTGTGCGTGCAATGTGTGTGTGAAGTGTGTGCATAACGAAAAAAATACGAATTTCAAACAATTACGTTTTAGGAAAGATTTAAAATTGTCTAAAAATGAACTAAGATTGCATTTGGACTCAAAAAATAGCTTTTATGATCCAAACAACCCCAATGGATTTTATATCCTTAAATTCAAATCCATCAATCCAAATGGAGCCTAACACTTAAAGAGTGAATTGAAATCCAATGATTTGGGTTTATAAACCAAACATTGTGTGGATTTAGCTAATGATTTCAAATCTCTCATCCCAAATCCCCTGTCGATCCCTCATCCAAATGCAACCTTATTTTATTGAATTGTTCTTCATCACAAAAGGTATTATGTGTACACTTTGTGTGACAAACAACCGATGCAATGTAGTGGTTGACCAATCCAAAGCAGAGTGGGGGTTCGATTCCTACTAGATGCTTGGCACCGTTCAATTGTATGTTGGCCTCTTACATCAATAAATCAGGTCTTAGGAAACCTGAGGCCACTGAGGCACATCTCATAATTTACCTCCTTGATCATGGCTCTATGGCCGGGGCTAACTGGGGAGCCAGTGGTTGGGCATAACCCAAAAAATAAATAAAATAGAATTTATAAATAAATATCTTATCCATATTTAGTGTGTTTAAGACAAATTGAGAATTACGGGTATATACAAAGACTGATTTGAAATAAATTTCATATTTTATCTGCGAACTATACCAACCTCCTTCGATAAGCAGACAATGCACAACTAATAAATGAGTTCAAACGTAGTATAAGAAAGAATTTACGCACAAGAAAATGAAGTTCGTGAGGCTTGTCGTGCATATGTGAAGCAAATCCCAAGTATATCTTTGTTAGGAAAAATAGTGTGTATGGTTTGTTTTTCGGAAATGGCAAAGGTTTAAGTGTATAGGCTTGATCGAGGCCTCGATTGATTCGATCTCGCAAGACGAAAATGCCCCGTATACTAGTGCTAACGGTTCTGGCGTACGTCCCTAAGATACAACGACTATTTCAATTTCGAGTTTACAGCACTTGCAAACCCGAAAAACAACGAACAACGGAAGTGTTTCTGACTTTCAAGCTTTGAATGGAATGTATGGCAATATGCTCGAATGAAATATGACCGATTAATTATCCGATGTTTTTCATGTCGTTTTCATCTGCAGGGGCCAATAATATGGGCCTCAGATGCCTCGTATGGAAAGATCACGTCTTTTGGCTCGAAAAGACACAGTGACAGACACATCTGCTCATCGACACACGACCTGGCGCCACGGCCGTGCGCCGCGCGTGGATCTGTGAAGTTCGGCTTCGACGACGACCCGACAGACGGGCCATGCATCGGCCCCGTGTTGATCGAACAAATCGATCGACGACGACCGACAAAGACGGGCCATGCATCCGCCCGTGCTCGGATGCGTGCATTCCCAGGTTGAAAATCCCAATTAATTAATTACAAAAATTAATTAATAAATTTATTTTATAGGTTTTTGGTCCAAAAAGAATAAGGGCCTTGAAGCCAAAGCCCAAGCCCAGGCCCGCGACCCGGACCCAGACCGGGCCGAGCTGGCCGGCGGTCGGGCGACGTCGGCAGCGGCAGTGCACGCGTGTGTATGCTTTGAACCAAACCCACAAGCATGTAGGTCCTCACCTCTTTAAAAACTTGGGTGCCCCAAAGGGCCCAAACCTATAAGTCCAACTTGGGATATATTAAGTGTGCAAACTTTGCCTCCTTTTCCTATGTGGAATGGAGCATTTCTCCTTCTCCACATTTTCCATTTTCCATACCATTTACTTGTATTAAGTGGCTAACTTCTAGCATTAATTTGTCATTCACCCGGAATCAGTTTTGAGAAATTCCAAATGATATTCTCATCTACTCTCTTAGTAGAACTTTTATAAATAATTTAATTCCATTTTTCACTAATGGAAACAACATTATTATTTGGTCAAAATCGGGTCAGCACACATTTCCAAAGACCAAATTCTAACAATCCCCCACATGAATGAAATTAATGCATGCGTGTACGCAGATTCGCTTGAAAGTCTCGGCAAATCGTTATTACATCAGGATATGTAGCTTGTGGCTTTGAACCTTCCTTAGTAAAATACTGTCGGATTTACTAGCTGCTTAGTGATGCGATGTCTTGTACTACTCAGCCGTTTGTGTAAACCGAGACAACAGTACTTACACAATAACAACTCTAACACTTGTTGTTCTCACGTTGTGTCCATTTCGGCCCTGGACCATATCTTAGATTCATAAGTGTTTCTTTGAAGCGGCCATTACTTCTCACTTATATAGGTGATCTCCTATTAAAGAGTATCCTACCATATTCCACCTTTCAGTATAGGAATCATTAAAAGTCTTAAACTTAACCTCACCATATTCAGCAGGATTTCATTCACTTGGATGTATCGAGAATGAGCTAACACATTTTCCAAGTGTTCAATTGAACATTCATAACTTAGTTGTCCCATTGAACCAAGATCTTGGGATCTCAAATTCACAAGGTTGGGTTATCGCTATGAACATTCTTTAAGTTGTGGATTTAAAACCCATTCTCCTTAACAATTTATACAATTGATCTCGATTTATGCCTTTTGTAAGCGCAACCGCAAGGTTTTCCTTTGACTTCACGTAGTCAACTGAAATAACCCTATTCGAAATCAACTGTCTAATGGTATTGTGTCTTCGATGTATATATCTAGACTTACCATTATACATACTACTTTGTGCCCTTCCGGTTGCTGATTGACTATCACAGTGTATCATCACAGCAGGCACAGGCATATTCCAACAAGGAATATCCTCTAAGAAGTTTCTAAGCCATTCAACTTCTTCTCCAGCTTTATCTAAAGCAATAAACTCGGATTCCATAGTTGATCGAGCTATGCACGTTTGCTTAGAAGACTTCCACGACACTGCTCCTCCACCTATTGTGAAAACAAATCCACTTGTGGACTTGGAGTCTTTTGTGTCTGATATCCAATTGGCATCACAGTATCCTTCTAATACTCATGGATATCTCGTATAAAGTATTCCATAGTTCATGATATACTTTAAATATCTAAGTACCCTTGTCACAAATTTCCAGTGATTCGTACTCGGGTTACTTGTGAACCTACTTAGTTTACTCACTAAATATGCAATGTCTGGATGTGTACAATTCATTAAGTACATCAGACTGCCAATTACCCTTGCATATTCCAGCCGAGAAACTGGTTCACCACTATTCTTGGCCAAGTGTAGACTTACATATATATGTGTCTTAGCCGGAGGACTATCAAAAGCATTAAACCTTCTAAGTATGCTTTCGACATAATGGGATTGTGACAAGACAATTCTATCTGGATTTCTAGAGATTTTAATCCCTAATATAACATCAGATAATCCCATATCCTTCATGTCAAAGTTCCTCTTTAACATGTTCTTAGTATTCATAATTAAATCATGACTACTACCCATAATCAACATATCATCCACATAAAGGCATACTATGACGTCATTTGTAGTACCTTTAATGTAGACACACTTGTCACATTCGTTGATCTTGAAACCGTTTGACTTCATAGTTGAGTCAAACTTTTCGTGCCATTGCTTAGGTGCTTGTTTTAGTCCATAAAGTGACTTAACAAGTTTACACACCTTTCGCTAATGACCGGGTGCAACGTACCCCTCGGGTTGTTCCATATAAATCTCCTCTTCAAGTTCACCATTCAAGAAGGTATTCTTAATGTCCATTTGATGTATCTCAAGGTTATGCAAGGATGCAATAGCAATGAGAACACGAATGGATGTAATCCTCGTGACAGGAGAATATGTATCGAAGAAGTCACATCCCTCCTTTTGTATAAACGCTTTAGCTATCAAACGGGCTTTATACTTCTCAATAGATCCATCTGCTTTATACTTTCTTTTAAGGATCTACTTGCATTCCAAAGGTTTGCAACCTGGTGGGAGATCAACTAACTCCCAAGTGTGATTTGCATGAGGGACTCTATCTCATTATTGATAGCTTCTTTCCAGAGAGGAGCTTCTGGACTAGAAAATGCTTCTTGAATAGTTCTGGGTTTGTTTTCTAACATATAAGTTAGAAAATCAGGACCAAAAGACTTAGCTACTTTTGTCCTTTTACTGCGTCTTGGTTCCTCTTCATCATCACTTTTAGGTAACCTTGCAGAATCATAAGTTCGTTTACTGGAACTTTCTTCTTTCCGTTCTTTGTTCGGAAAGATATGCTCGAAGAATACAACATTCCTTGATTCAATGATCATCCCTTCATTTATATCAGGAATTGCTGACTTGTGCACTAAGAAACGATATGCACTACTACTGTTAGTATATCCAATGAAAGCACAATCGATCATCTTCGGACCGATTCTAACTTGTTTCGGCTTAGGTACTTCGACTTTAGCCAAACACCCCCACACTTTGAGGTATTTATATGACGGTTTACGTCCCTTCCATAACTCATATAGAGTTTCATTTTTACCTTTGTGTGGGATCTTATTAAGAATGTAGTTTGCAGAAAGTATGGCTTCCCCCCACAAGTTTTGGGGTAAGCCAGAACTTAACAACATTGCATTCATCATCTCCTTAGAGTACGATTTTTGCGTTCTGCAACTCCATTTGATTGAGGTGAGTAAGGTGCAGCCGTTTGATGAATTATACCCGCTTCGGAGCAAAATTCCTCAAATGGAGCAACATACTCTCCGCCTCTATCACTTCAAATCATCTTAATTTTCAAAGCTGATTTTCAATTTGATTCTTATAAGTTTTAAAAGCTACTAAAACTTCATCTTTGCTTTTCAAAAGATACACATAGCAATATCTTGTGCAATCGTCTATAAACGTTATGAAGTACTTTTTCTCACCTTGAGTTTGCACAAGTTTAAATCATATACATCTATATGAATTAACTCGACTGGTTTGGTATTTCTCGTTACCGAATGAAATGGTGCTTTGGCCAACTTTGCTTCAACACAAATTTTGCATTTGTCTTGTGAATCGGTTTTAAACGTAGGTATTAATTCTAGATTCACTAACCTTTTAATTGTGTTGAAGTTTACGTGTCCTAATCTATCATGCCATAAATTAGAACATTCCAACAAGTAAACAGAAGTAACGTTTTTATTCTTCGTCTCTTGGAGAAAAACAGACATTACAGACATCTTAAACATGCCCTTATCAAGGTTGCCCTTACAAAGAAACTGACCATTCTTGGCCATTACAAACTTGTCGGACTCAAACACTAGTCTAAACCTGGCCTTACTAAGCAAAGGATTGGAAATCAAATTCTTGCGGATGTCCGAGACATGCAACACATCTACAAGTGTAAGCTCCTTTCCGGAAGTCATCTTGAGCACAACTTTCCCAAGCCCCACGATGTTGGAAGTCAAAGAGTTCTCCATGAATAGTTTTATTTCATTAATTGGAGTGTAGGAGGAGAACATCTCCTTGTCGGCACAAATGTGACGAGTAGCCCCGATATCTATCCACCACTCCCTTGGGTTATCCACCATATTGGCTTCAAACACAACGGTGGTGAGATTGAGCTCCGACATGTCGATTGGAACCGACTTGTCCTCCGTCACATTGGCTTGTTGGTTGCCACATTGATTGCCCTTTTTAGGGTGTCGGCAATCCTTAGCCATGTGATTCGGTTTGCCACAGTTGTAGAAATTACCCTTGAACTTTTTGGCCTTTCCTTTTCCTTTCCCGGAGTGCTTGCATTTCTTGCTAGTGCTTGATTCAGCAAGATTGGCCTTAGCCTCCATTCCAGACTTACTGTATTTCACATCTGATTTTCGGTTGTCTTCTTCGATTCGAAGCCGAACAATCAGATCCTCAAGCCCCATCTCTTTTCGCTTGTGCTTGAGGTAATTTTTGAAATCCTTCCACAATTGGCGGCAACTTTTCGATTATTGCAGCCACTTGAAAGGATTCATTCAAAATCATCCCTTCGCATACACTAAGTCGTGAAGTATGATTTGAATCGTTGAACTCGGGCCGATCACCGTCTTGGTGTCAACCATCTTGTACTCGAGGAATTTGCCGACAACAAATTTCTTTGTGCCGGCATCTTCCGTCTTGTACTTATTCTCCAAAGCATCCCACAATTCCTTGGAGGTCTTGAACGTGCTATAGACGTTATAGAGAGTGTCGTCTAGCCCGTTCAACACATAGTTGCGACACAGAAAATCGCTGTTATGCTAAGCATCCACAGTGATTCTCCGGTTGTTGTCAATTTCTTCATCGCCTACGGAGGGGGGATCGTCCTTCAGAAAATGGGACCACCCCAGGGTGGTAAGGTAGAACAACATCTTCTGTTGCCAACGTTTGAAGTCGGCACCGGAGAAATTGGGCGCCTTTTCGCCGTGAGCGGGAGCAGCATCCATTGGTGTGAATGAGATTGATGTTGAGGTCATCGTCTTCAACTAAAACGTTATGATTTTTGTCTTGCGATTGTTAAGAAAAATAGTGTGTATGGTTTCTGTTTTCGAAAATGGCAAAGGTTTAAGTGTATAGGCTTTAGTCGAGGCCTAAATTGGATTCAGTCTTCGCAAGACAAAAATGCCCTGTATACTAGTACTAACGATTCCAGCGTACGTTCCTAAGATACAACGACTATTTCAGTTTCGAGTTTACAACACTTGCAAACCCGAAACACAGCGAACAACAGAAGTGTTTCTGACTTTCAAGCTTGGAATGGAATGTATGGAAATATGCTCGAACGCAATATGACCAGTTAATTATCTGATGTTTTTCGTGTCGTTTTTCATCTACTGGGGCCAATAATTATAGGCCTTAGGTGCCTCGTATGGAAAGATCACGTCTTTTGGCTCGAAAAGACACATTTTGCAGTGACAAATGCATCTGTTCATCGACGACGCGCCGGGCGCGCGACGGCGTACCCCTGCCCGCCGTCGTGGTTCGGCCGACAACGACGACCCAACGCGACGGCCGTGCTCGGGATGCGAACTAAATCGATCGACGATGACCACCCACGGGTCGTGCGTCCGCTCATGAAAATCCCAATTAATTAATTACAAAAATTAATTAATAAATTTATTTTAAAGGTTTTTGGTCCAAAATGAATAACGGCCTTGAAGACCAAGCCCAGGCCCACGGCCCAGACGGCGCACGTGTGTGCTTTGAACCAAATCCACAAGCATGTAGGTCCTCACCCCTTTAAAAACTTGGTGCCCCAAAGGGCCCAAACCCATAAGTCCAACTTGGGATATATTAAGTTTGCAAAATTTGCCTCCTTTTCCTATGTGTGATGGAGCATTTCTCTTTCTCCACATTTTCCATTTTCCATACCATTTACTTGTATTAAGTGGCTAACTTCTAGCATTAAATTCTCATTCATCCGGAATTGGTATTGAGAAATTCCAAATGCCATTCTCATCTACTCTCTTAGTAGAATTTTTACAAATAATTTAATTTTATTTTTCACTAATGAAAACCACTCAATTATTTGGTCAAAATCGGGTCAACACCCATTTCCAAAAAATAAATTCCAACATATACCTACCAAAATCACTATATTGTAATGATTTTAGGTGGCCTTGGCCTTTTAATGTATTTGGATATCCTATTACAAAACAATTAATCAGTCATCCATTTATTCCATCTCGGTAATTGATCCCATATTATATGCAAACGTGATCGTGTTTCGAAATTTTCTGGCATCCATGTCGTCATTTCAAAGAAGGATTTTAAGAGATTATGCTTAACTACATTCGACACACACATACACATGCGGGTGTATGTATGTTTGGGGACCTTAGGAACTAAATTTTAGCCGTCGGCTTGTAAAACAAAGAACGTAATTGTTACGACGACGTTGAATTGGTTTGTCGACACGTCGCAATTATCGGACAATCTCTAATTTAATAATTGTTTTTTCTCTATGCCACTTTGAAAAAAAAGATAATTGCATAACTACTCCTAAAGTTTGAGATAATTACAAAAAAAAACCCCAAAAAACTCAAAATTACAAAAACAAAAGAAGAAAAGAAAAAAAACTAATGTTTGATGGTTTCTTAAATGCAAGGGGTAACAATTTTAAATTTTGTCGGTAAATTCTTACCTACAATAATTTTACTTACACTTTACAGTTATTCTAATACTTACCTATATATATATATATATATATATTGGAGGTAAATTTGTTTTTTTGTAGTGAATAAGGATAATCCTTTAAAAACGAAAATTTATAGTAAAAAACTTTTAGACTTTTTTAATTGGTTTGGACTTGGGAACGTCATGGCACAGCACAATAGGCAGTGTAATTTATAAATGTCGAGGCCCAAAAGAATAGAAAACCCCATTAGTTTTATCGACCAAAATCCACAAACGAAATTTTGAATGGACATTTTGTTTAGTTAAATTAATTCGTGAAGGCCCATAAAAGTGTCACACTAATCATTACTTCATTTCAGTTTGGATGCATACTTTTTTTTTCAAACGGTATTTTATATATCTGAAACAACTCAAAGGGTTCAAACATACAATGGAAATCACGTAGCAAACTTGCTATAAACCTAATTGACTATAAACCAAGCCAATAGGGGAATTGGACATCCCAATTCAAATCAAACTCATACTCACTAACCAAAGCCAGCAGCGCAACCCTTTAACATAGGGTTAACATCTGTGGTTCACAAGTTACAAAGGAACATGAATAAAAAAGATAACAAAATAAGAAGATGTCTTCGGCTATAGTGTTGGCCTCCCCATCCATCCGGTTTTTGTTATTAAGGAGATAGACCATAGCCTTATCATCTAGTTGAATGTTCAGCCTTTTGATTCCTCTATTATTTGCCAAAGAATTGCGGTTCGAATGCTACCAAGATCGGCCGCCATTGGATGAGTGTTTCTCCCTAATAGATGCCTGTGTCGCCATATTCGAACCCTGAGGGTTAACCAACCAACATGCCACATACAGTCTTCCCTCCTTCCACACATATGCACTGATACCTTTGCACGTGGATCCTATAGTTGTGATAAGGTGGGGGGGATGTATCCTCTCAGCATTTGGCCCTTCATAAGAGCTTCCAAGGTCAGATTTTCCAAGACAGGCACCCTGTTACTCATGCCATTCATGAATTGCTCTTTCCACAATGTCCTTTTCAGAGTTTTAAGTTTTTTTCAGAGATCCAATTAAATCCGCGTTTTCCACAACCACTAGAAGAGATAAATTGAAAGTTGGATACGATTTTGATACACCTCCCTCTTAGGCATAATGCACACATTCTCCACCAATTTTTGACAGAAAATGAGGTATCATCAGTCCCAAACTAGTAGACATGGGATAATTTCCAGCAAATCTGAGCTCTGAGGCAATGGAACAAAATATGCTCCAGTGATTCCTGCTCCCCTCCACAAATTTGACAAATCGGATCCACAACAACATCTCTTCTAATAAGCTTCCGAGGTAGGCAGGAAATTGTTGATACAACGCCTTAAGAAGTGTTTAAGCTTGTTCTTTATCTTCAGCTTCCAACACTTACTCCACATGTTTTTTGTTGTAAAGTTATCCTCACTAGACTCAAGTATGTCTCTCTCTGCAGCCTTAAATTGGAGCAATTTGGAGTAGGCAGATTTCACAATAAAGTCCCCTTTTTTCTCCCATTGCCACACAATTTTGTCCCTGCATCTTTCAGAATTAATTGGCAAATGCAAAATAAGATTAGCATCATCCACACATAAAGCTTTAAGAACAAGCTCCCTATTCCATTCTTTGCCCCCAACATTTAACAACTCACTAACCAAAGTGAAAGATAAATCGATCTCACCAGAAAGAGTAGGTTTGAAAGAAGGGGGTTTGGGAATCCAAGGGGAATCAAGTACTCTGAGGGACTTATCATCACCAATCTCAAACCTAAGCACTATAAAGAGAGAATTTCTAGCCTTAAGCCAGCTCTTCCACAACCAAGAGTCCCCTTGCTTAGGTATGGTAGCAACGAGTCCACCTATTGGGAAGTATCTGGCTTTAAGCACTTTACACACAAGGAAGTTAGGTTTGGTGATGCTTCCAAAGTTGTTTAGCAAGCATAACATCATTAAAGAGGCAAAGATCTTGGAAGCCCAGACCCCCAGTTCTTTGCTCCTACTCAATTTATCCCAGGCCACCCAGCACATCTTCCTACCACCATTCTACCCTTCCCCTCACCAAAATTTAGCATAAATCTGGAAAATTTCCTTACACACACCAAAAGGAATCTTAAAACAGGAAATAATAAAGGTGGGCAAAGCATTGATCACAAATTTAATGAGTACTTCCTTTCCTGCAGGAGACAAGAATTTATTCTGCCACCCAGCTACTCTTTTGAAAACACTATCCCTAACAAATTGAAAAACATCTGTTTTGGATCTACCAATAAGCATGGGAAGTCCTAAGTACTTGGCACAAGGTCTACCAACCATACCACTGAGAATAGAGCAAATTTCAGATTTAAGAGCATGAGGGGTATTCTTACTAAACATCACAGAAGATTTTTTAAGATTGACCAACTGTCCAGAAGCAACACAATACCTATCCAAAATATTCTTAACAATGAGAGCTTGGACAGGGGTAGCACTACAAAAAAGAATAGAATCGTCCGCAAAGAAAATGTGTGAGATCATAGGGCACCCTTTACAGATTTTGATCCCTTTAAAGGATGATTGTTTTTCTACTTGTTTAATGAGATTTGACAGAGCTTCATCTAAAACAATGAAAAGGTAAGGGGATAGGGGATCCCCTTGTCTAATTCCCCTAGAGGGAGAGATAAAACCAGATACTTGACCATTAATATAAAAAGAAAAAGAAGCAGTGCTAATGCATGCTGGATCCAATTTACAAATGTCCAAGCAAAGCCCATTTTAAAGAGGACTTGGGAGAGGAACTTCCATTCAACCCTATAAGCTTTCGTCATGTCTAACTTCAAAACCATGAATGTATTCTTACCTTGTCTAAGGCTATTCAGGTAATGAATGCATTCTTGAGTGATCACCACATTGTCAATGAATTGTCTATCCGGAATGAAAGCAGATTGGTTAAGGCTAATACAATAAGGGAGAACAATTTTCAATCTATTGGCAAGAACTTTGGAAATGATTTTGTAAATAACACTACAAAGACTAATAGGTCTATAATGGCCAATAGAGGTGGGGTTTTAATTTTTTGGGATAAAGGGGATAAGGGTGTGGTTCCAGCTTTTAAGCATTTTATGGTTAGAGAAGAATTTTTTTACAACACAACAAATTTTATCAGACACAGTAGACCAAAAATGCTGAAAAAAAAGATGAGTCTTACCATCAAGCCTGGGGGCTTTGAGTGGGTTGAATTCAAACAAGGCTTTTTTGATTTATGTGTTGTCCACTTTGGCAGTCAGGATTTGATTCATTGCTGGTGTAATGGACCTTGAGATTCCATCCAAAATATGGTCATCAACACGGGGTTGGGCTGAGGATAAAAGCTACTTGTAATAGTCTGAAATCTCGGTCACAACCTGGGATGGGGAATCACACACAGAACCATCAGTCCTAATAAAATTTTCAATGCAGTTCACCCTTCTTTTGTTAACTGTGCAAGCATGAAATTTGGAGTTCTTGTCCCCCTCTTTCAGCCAAGAAATCCGTGCTTTTTGCCCCCAATACTGCTCCTCATCTTTATAAGCCTTAGATAAAGCAACCTTTAGGGAGAACAATTCCCTCCAATTTCTGCCACCACCCTCCTGTTTTAGCTGATTCATTCTCTGCTTACAATGCTCAATGGCTCTAGTTGAGTTGATCTATTAGTTTTGTTCCAATTCAAGAGCCCCATCTGACAGTTTTTTACTCCCATCATAACTTGGAACATGGGTGTGCCCAATATTGGGATGTTCCAAGCATGCTCAATCACCTCTTCCACTCCTGGTCTACAAATCCACCGTTTATCAAAATAAAAATGTTTTTTGTCCTCATTCCTAGTTGGACTGGTTTCCATAAGCAGTAAAGCATGATCAAAGGATTGGTTTTCCACATAACTGATAACAACGTTACGGAATTGAATGAGCCATTCTAGTGAGCCTAGAACTCGATCAAGTCTCTCTTCAACATAACATTCCCCCTCTCGATTATTAGTCCATGTGAATGCATGACCAGTAAAAGGGCTTTCACCAATACTCAGATTAGCAATGAACTTGTTGAAGCATATAAAACTCCCCGGGTTCCTCACTCTCCCTTCTTTCTTCTCTTCCTTGCAAGTTATATCATTAAAGTCCCCCTATAAACCATATATGACCCCATTTAGAACTCTCTTGCTTCAGGTAGCACCACTGACTGTTCCTCTCCCTATCATCCGTGCTCGCATACACAAAAATTGCCCAAAAAGAACCCTGAAAATCCTCACATTCCATTTCCATCTCATAGCAAAAAGGGGAAAGAATCTGACTTAGAACTTTTATTCTGGTGGACCAACTAATCAGCAGACCTCCACTATGACCCATAGGGTCGACACAAACCCATTGATTATCCATTTTCAGTCTCTTGCAAACTGTAGCTATAAATGTTTATTTTTTTATTTCACATAAGAAAACCACATCTGGGAGATGGAGCTTCAAAGCCTACCTCAGCTGGGAAATTATAGAGGGTCCTCCCAAACCTCTACAGTTCCACATGCATGTCTTCATTTATAATTTTGGGCCCATTCAAGGCTGGCCACCTCCATCTTTTCAGTTGTCATTTGTGTATATTCTTGCACTTCACCAATTTTGCTCTTTTTTTGGTTTCCCACTAATTGGTCCCCATTATCATCCCTCTGGTCCTAATTTCGTTTTTTGCCACTTTGGAAATTTTCCTTATCCTGGTGTATGTCCATACTAGTACCTTGTTCATTGGACACTTTAGCCCAAGGAGTGATTTTTCTCACCTGTTTTTTGGGCCTTTCTACCTTTCCATTCGGGGTGGTTGAATTATTACCTATCTCTTTCATAGGCATTCTTCTCTTATCATCTTTTTGTTCACCTCTATCAAAGCATTCTTTTCCTTCTCAATCCTATCCTTGTTACTTCCAGCCACATCAAACATACTCACATCCGTAGGTATATCGGGGACAACTAGGGCTAAGTGCAGAGGGGGTTGTGTAATTTGCTCTTTCTCCACCGGATTCTGGTTTTCCTGATGGAAATGATCCAGGTTTACTGTCTCCCTCAATGTTGTTGTTATCTTTGCAGAGGGTTCTTCCGTCCCAGGATGTTCACATTGTTCCTTCGAGTGTGATGTTTCAGGGATGCCCTTGTTCTTGTTCTCTACACCTGGGGTGGTGTGGTTAGGAAATTGGCTGAGAGGTCCCTTTTCCATCACATTAAAATTTCTGCTAGGTCCTCTATTCTGGATAGGTTCGGGTGCACAAAGCCGCACCCTGAATTGTCCTTCATTTATAGAGTTGGTATTGATATCCTCTTTTTTGGTTAGGCATCCTCGCTCCATATGTCCAACTTTGCCACAATAGAAGCAGAAGCCTTGGAGGTTTTCGTATTTAAACTCAACCCAAATTGCCTCTTCGCCCAGTTTGATGTGTGTACCTCTGAGGAGAGGTTTTTCCAGATCAACCTCAACAAGGATTTTGATAAACCTCCACCTAGGATTGTTGCCCACTGGGATAAGCACATCTGAGACTTGGAGGAATTTTTGGGCAATTTTCCTCCCTGTTTCAATCAAGATCCAATGAATAGGTAGGTTCCATATCTGAACCCAGGAGTTCCACAGACCTTAATTCTTCCATATTTTCCAAAAGTTGATCCGACCATTCTCTGAGAATCAAGTACTGGTTATCAAAGGTCCAAGTTTCCCCTTTTAATACTTTGCATTTATCTTCTTGAGATTGAAATATGAACTGAAACATGTTTATCCCGATTTCACGGAATGAGAAGCTATGTTGTGTTTGCCAAATATTAGCAGTCGTGTTTCTGAGGCCCATGAAATTGCATTTTCTCTCACCAAAGATTCTGCCAAAAAGACTACGATAGCATCCATCCTTGCTTCTTAAAATATCCCGTTCCCCAAGGGCTATTTCCTCTTTTTCAGCTGTAGTAAGCGCAAATCTCGTCAACCTTTCCACAATGTTAGAGACCATATTTTGGGATGGAGTATCTGGTTCCACGTAGCACCAGCAATGAACCGGACCTATCTACCTATAAAGCAGTGCAACAACAAAAAACCAAAAAATAGAGTAAGGAGGGACCAAGAAACGGACGAGAGGAGAAAAAAAGCCCCATTTCAATGGAGCACGTGTCAAGCTGGAGTAAACACTCTTGGAATATCAAACAGAGGATTGATTAGCAACATGGTACGAGGAGCAGTGATCACTCAGGAAAATACATGGTTGAACTATGATAGAATCTCAAGGAAAATCTGGCGGCTGTTCAAGGAGGCAAGGGACAAAGGGACTCCAACAAGTGGAACTAGGGTTCTCTCACTAGAGAGAGAAATATTGCACTCCAACAAGTGGAACTAATCTATATAGTTTGGATGCATTCTTGTATAGTTGTATTCATAAATTTAAGAAAACAAGAAATGAAGTCCCCGATACATAGGTTGTGGTTGTCTATGGAAAAAATGTAAGTTTTCCTTCAATATTTTTTTTTACAATATGTGATTGTTTGTAAACGCTTCAAAATATATACTAGTCACTTATTATAATTTTCTAATCATACATCACATTCAATTTTTACCAATATGTGATTGTTTGTTAAAAGCTTCAGAATATATACTAATCACTTGTTATAGTTTTCCAATCATATATCACATTCAATTGTAATGAAAACACACCACATCAACTATCATCAGTGCACATTTATATCACATATATACTATACACTTTCTCTTATTTTCCAATCACCAATCGCATTCAATTACTATTAACAAAAAGAAAGAAAAAGTCCATCACATTAATTGTAATGATAACTATTTATCTTATAGTTAATCACACTTTAAAATTCTATTTTCATTTTCTTAAACAACTTTTTTGCATTATTATCTCCAAAAATAGAAAAAAAAAATGAAAGGAAAGATCAAATAATCAGACTGTTTATATTCAATGTTCAAATAAAAAACAAAAAAGAAATATTATAGAGAAATGAACTTCGTTATCAAATCCTCGTCATATACTTTAGGTTGCATAGAGGGGAAGATTTGAGGGGTGTAGTTCAAATGACTGCACATAAGAGTTAGATATACTTGAAATCCACCACATTCACTCAAAAAATAGTTTAAAATAGGAGTTTAAGGATTTAAAACCTATTATAAAATGAGTTTATTCGGACAATCTTAATAGATTATTTATTATGGATTTAAAATTATTCGCTTCTAAATCTCCGATCACCAATCGCAAAAATTGATTGTAGCTCGATTGATTGAATAATTATATATCATCCTATTAACCTAATTCAATCCTCACAAGTCTCACCCTTACAATGACCT
This sequence comes from Rehmannia glutinosa, assembly GCA_016081115.2. NCBI lineage: Eukaryota > Viridiplantae > Streptophyta > Magnoliopsida > Lamiales > Orobanchaceae > Rehmannia > Rehmannia glutinosa. The sequence continues at coordinate 76,080,714 of CM071932.1, forward strand.
TGTACTAAACAAGAAAAAAAGAAAATCCACCAATCGAAGTGAAGCATTAGATACTTCACCCATCATTCGGTTTCAGTAAATTGTCTTTCGCGGCTTCACCAACAAATTATTTTATTCCTTGTTTGAAGCTCATCTTTTACCAGGGGCATAACTAGCCGACTCTCAGCTCCCCCACCCCAGTCCAAAAATCCCCCCTCCCCTAGCCGAACATTTTTTCCTTAGAAAAAACGAGATAATAAATGTTGTCGAGTTGCTTAAGGATTAAGGAATATTGGCCAACTCATTCTGAGCAGTAATTGGTGGCTTTATTTTCTATATCCTCAATTTTGCGGGCAATTAAAGATTTAGCGAAGCTCTATGGATTGCTAAAAATGGTCTTGCTTTTTCCCCCTTTACTTGAGGAGTGAGACAGTGTAGTTTTAATTCAGAGATTTTCGGCCATTTGCTACATAAGTGGGTCCAGAGAACTTTTGATTTAGTGAAGAGTAGGTCTATTGTGAGACCTTGTCATGATCTATGATGTGAAACGGGTCAGATTGGATCAAATAAAAAAATCGCGGGTCAAAAAAAGTCAACAGTTAACTGCCTGTAAAAATCTGCGTGGTAGTACTTTTGAGAAAAAAATAATACTTTTAAGACAAGTAATACTTTTGAGGAAAAAAATAATACTTTTATTAGAAAAATATGATACTTTTAATTAAAAAAACTGACACACTTGTTAATATGGTGCTGAAGATGGACAATGACTCCACATATACAAGTGTATTTTTTTTTTTCAATTTTGTTACTTTGGCCTAAGAAAGTAAATTTTATTGAGATAATATATAATATTTTTGAAACATCATATTTTATTGAGGAATTTACATAAAATACCCTCTTTTTAGTAACATACCATAAAATACACTATTATCACTTTTGTACCTATATTCTTCCTTTTGTACCTATTTTTTTCTTTTTTTTATGCTCCTGCATATTTTTTGATTATTTTTACTTTTGTTTATTTTTTTGTTCTTGTATTGCTTTATATGTTATATATGTTGTTTCGATGTTGTTTAAATATGTTTATTTGTTGTTTCTGTGTTGTTTCGATGTTTCAAAATAATTTTAATTATTTTTTATGTTGTTTTTATTCATGTATTATTTTGTACGTTGTTTCTATTGTTTCGGTGTTGTTCTATAATATTTTTAATGTTGTTCTAATATTGTTTTTGTTTCCATGTAGTATTCAATGTGTAAATACAATTTTTATCTATTTTTAAGCTCTTTTTATTCATGTGATTTTTTCATATTTTTTTACGTTATTTCTGGGCTGTTTTCATACCATTTTTAATGTTGTTCCTATGTTTTTATGTTTAAATATAATTTTTACCTAGTTTTAACTCTTTTTGCTCATATGGTATTTTCTATATTAATTCTGGTTTTTTTCTATATTATTTCCATATTTTTCATGTTTTCATGCATTGGATAAACAATTGAATTGTGATTTTTATTCATGTTGTTTCTATAATATTTTTAATTTGTTTGGTTTTAATATATGTTATTTTATCTGTCTATTTCTTGATTTTTTATAAGACTTTGAGTATAAAATTGATTATTTAATCGGAAAAAAAATTATTTTTTCACTGAAATTTTATTTAAAGAAACATGTTTGAAATATGTTAGAAATAATCTTGAAACAACAACAGAAAAAGTACGTAAATTTTGGCGGGAGGAGCGTAAATTTGGGCAAAATAGTAACGGGAAACGTAAAAGTCGACTGGTCTCCAAAAAGTGGGGCAATTGTGTCAAAAGCCCTATTTTATTCCTATATCATATTTCATTTATACATAACAAATGCACGTGCGAAAAAAAGGTGATACTTTGTGGGGAAAATGTATTATTTTTGAGAAGGGATGACAAAATCCCCACGGGGAACCATCCCCGTTGGTACCTGAATAAAATGGGATGGGGATTCCCTGATTAATTGGGGGATGGTAGCGGGGATGGGGATTTCCCACTTTTCTAGAATCGGGGATGGGATGGGGATGGTAATTATATCCCCCATCATATCCCCGTCCCCGATTAGATATAACAGGGATTCCTCGTCCCCGTTCCTGTTCACCAAAATATATATATTTATAATTTATTTATTTAATTAGATCTTAAAACTAAATCCTAAAATTTTACTCGTTCTTTTCCAGCCGCACACCCAGTTTTTCTTCTCTCCTCTCTCCTGACTTCCCCAATACTCCAACAACATATGCCCTTCGGTTTTGGCCCCTTCCATCTCCATTTTCTATTCATCCTCTACATCTGGTCTTGACTCTTCCTGTCTTGCACTCTCCATTTGTATATGTAAGTTTTACTTTTCTATTGATAACAATGATGATGGTAATGTTATTTTATTTAGAATATATGATGATGATGGTGAATTTGTTTATGCTTTGTGGGTCTTCAATTTACTTTTTCTATTGCTAGCAATAATGATGGTAATATTATTTTATTTAGCAATGATATACTTTGTGGGTCTTCAATTTGACAATTATATATTTTTTTTAGGAGAATTTCATTTATAAAAAACAAGAATACTCAGTCTAGAAGCCTTACATCAGATGGCAGCAAGTTTTCAAGACTACCAGGAACTTTACCAAACAAAATTAATTCCTCTACTCCACATGTAATGAATTTGGCTAGACCATCTGCGAGTTTATTTGCGTTTCTCGACATAAAACAAAAACTTTCACATTGTGTTTCGTGTACTGCGTAACGAATATCATCAATCAATAGATCCCCATGTGTTTCAGGAATACTCTTTCCATTGATACCATCAATCAAAGCATTGCTATCACATTCGACATGTAGTTTGCAGAAGCCCGCTGCTAAAAATATTTTTAGAGCAAACAAAGTGACATTCCTTCCACATACGTGTTGCTGCCTTCGGTTTTTATTCTCTTAGACCCCGCCAGTAAAGCGTCACCTTTGCAGTCCCGTATAACAAAACCAAAACCAACATACCCATCCGTGAAAGTGGCTGCGTCGGTGTTGAGTTTGAGTTGTCCCTTTTCTGGTGTAGACCAACATTCATTCGTGTCCCTTGATTGCGTTGTTTTGGTTGTATTTTGTTGATGCACCTTGTATGCTAAGAGATACCTTTGAGCCTCCTGGATAACTTGATGAATGTCCACTGGTTTGCTGTCAAAATACCAATTGTTCCGTGCGTGCCATATTCGCCAAGCCATTATCCCTACCAGCTCAACAAATTCATTTGGGAATTTTTGCATTTGACACCAAAAGAAATTTTTAAAGCAGGAGAAGTCAATGGCATCCAAGTTTAGTCGAAGGAGGGATCTATACCAGATATGCTTACTCAATTCACATCGAAGCAATAAATGATCGATTGTTTCTATTTCTTCCCCGCACAATTTACAGATTGGGTCCACTCGAAAATGGCGTCGACATAGTTGTGCATTCGTTGGCAAAGAGTCATTGCAAGCACGCCATAAAAAATGTTTGACCTGTGGGGGGAGTCGGGGTTGCCATAATATTTTCCATGCTTGGTTACAACTAATTGTTGATGTCACGTTTCCATTGGTTGTAGCAATAATGGAGACTGCCACGTGGTACGCCGATCGGACTTTGAATTCTCCAGATTTCGAATGAATCCATATCTTCTTATCTGATGGCAGGCTGGGGCTAATTGCATACCCAATATATGATCAGCATCATGTGGTTGGAAGTATTGCCGAATTAAATCTGCCCTCCATATTTTTGTCGTAGGATCAATGAAATCACACACTTTAGCACCTAGAGATAGCTCTGGAGATACATTCTCTGTCTTAGAAATTCCATTCACACCAATCAATTTATCACTTCTCGCATCAATCTGGAGTCCATTGCCCAATCTCCATACTAAGCCACACAAAATAATCGGCTTTACCATCATGATACTACGCCATAAGTAGCTGGGGTTGTAACCCAATCCCGCCTCTAGAATACCCTTTCTAGGAAAATATTTGGCTTTAAAGATGCGCCCCAATAATGAGTCTGGCTTTTCTAATAGTCTCCAAAATTGTTTAGCAATCATTGCATAGTTAAAACACAAGATGTCCCTAAATCCCAGGCCTTCTCGATTTTTCGGCGTTATTAGACGATCCCAACTACTCCAGTGACACTTTCTGTCCCCATCTTTACTACCCCACCAAAATCGTGCTATAATTTTGTCGATGTCTCGACATATAGAAATTGGGAATATAAAGCATGACATAGTATATGTAGGCATCACCTGTATAACGGCCTTGATCAACACCTCCTTACCTGCCCGAGATAAAGTTTGCTCTTTCTAACCTTTAAGTTTTCCCGCAATTCTCTCCAAGATAATACCAAAAATTTCCTTTTTCGACTTACCAATAAGTGTTGGGAGACCGAGGTATTTTTCATGTTTGTCCACCTCATTAACTCCAAGTATCCCACTGATATTTGTCTTCACATTTGCTTCGATGTTGCTACTCGATGTCAGCTCTGATTTTGCCAGGTTTATTTTCTGTCCTGATGCCCCTTTGTATAATTGTATGATTTCAACAAATTTTTCTGCCTCCTGTTGGGTTGCTCGAAAAAATAGTATACTATCATCGGCGAAGAAAAAGGTGGGATATTGGTGGAGCGTGTCTGGCAGCTTTTATCCCATGTAGTTGACCCCTGCGTTCGCCTCTTGGATAAGAGAAGAGAACCCTTCTGCACATAAGAGAAAAAGATACCGCGAAAGAGGATTGCCCTATCGAAGACCTCTTTCGGGATTAAAACGGTCTGTTGGATAACCATTAATGAGGATAGAATAAGTTCAGATTCAACACATCGCATGATTAGTCCGATCCATGCCACATCAAAACCGATTTTCCCGAGTATAGCTTTCAGAAAAGTCCACTCAATTCTATCATAAGCCTTACTTATGTCTAGCTTTAATGCATAATGACCACTTTTACCCTTCTTTTTCTTTTTCATTGTATGGAAAATTTCAAACACATCCATTACATTATCAGTGATTAGTCGCCCCGGGGTAAAATCACTTTGATTGCACGAGATGATATTTGGTAAAATTGTTTTTATTCTATTCGCAATGCATTTTGTAATTACCCTAAAGATGACATTACATAGGCTTATGGGGCGATAATCTTTTGTTATTCTGTTATTTTTTTATTTTTGGGACCAAGACAATGAAAGTATGATTTATGGGTGAGGGGTCTTTTTTATTATTAAGGATGTCCTAAGCAGTTGACAAAAAATCAGACTTGATAACATGCCAAATTTTTTGAAAAAACATGGGAGGCATACCGTCTGGACCAGGAGCTTTGGAGGGGTGCATTTGTTTGAGGGAATTTTGTAATTCCTCTGCAGTAAAAGGTTCCAAGAGGAGTTCATTCATTTCTGTTGTAACTCTTTGGTTAACTGACTGAAGTACCCTATCCAAGTTATTTGAGGCAACATATTTAAAGAGATCAATAAAATAGTTCCTGAAAGTCTGATGAATATCCTTTTCATCTTCAACCCAATTATCATCCTCCATTTTCACCCTATCAATATTATTTCGTTTATGTCGTTGTGTAGCTTTGTGATGGAAGAAAGACGTGTTTGTATCCCTATCTCGATACCAGAAAATATGAGATCGTTGAAGCCATATAATCTCAGCTAGGTGACGAGCTTCATCCAACATCAACATTGTATCCTTGCATTCCTGGATGACTTTGTCAGTTTGAGGCAGGGTTTGGAGGAGTTCTATTTTCTTTTCCAAGTTGGCCATCCGTTTTCTCACATTACCAAATTTGGTTTTATCCCATTCAGTGAGTGGCTGAGTACAGTTTTGAATCTTCTCATGCCAATTGGTATTTATTGGATCAGTCCACGCATGATTAATAACCCCTTCGCATTCATCATGCTCAAGCCACATCTTTTCGAAACGGAATACTTTCTTTTTTTTCTGTTATGGGAAAAACGTCTGTTCGTGGCATCCAAAGTTATTGACAACGGTGCATGGTCGGAATGTATGCGAGGCAAGTGAATGACTTGATAATCAAAGTGATCGTCTCTCCAACTCTCCATGGCTAAAGCTCGATCCAATCTTTCCAGGATGTTATTTTCATTCCCCTGTCCAGTTGACCAAGTGAATCTATTGCCACTGTATCCGAGGTCATGCAACCCATTGTCTGTTAGCACCTGTCTGAATTGATCCATTTGTTGGAATGATTTTAGATTTCCACCTTGTTTTTCATGGAGCCGCAGTATTTCATTAAAGTCGCCGACACACAACCATGATTTACTATACCCCGGGGAAATTACTCGCATGAGTTCCCCGTACGATGTCTATGATGTTGTTCTGGCCACCCGTACACACCAGATATTATCCTATTTTGCCCCGTATCCTCACAGTGAACTAAAAATGAGACATGGTGACTCGAGTATGAAATGAGAGTAAGATCATACGGCTCATTCCACATAAGGCATAAGCCCCCTCTTTTATTACTAGATTTTCCTTCACAATCTACTGGAAAACAACCTTTGTATCCGAAGTAACGACTATTAATGAGAGAAACCTGATGACAACCGATTTTTGTTTCCATAAGGAAGACGATCGCAAGCTTCTCTTGAAGTAGGAAATTTTTTAGGGTTCGAACTGTCGCTTGGTTCCCAAGCCCGCAACAGTTCAAACTAAAGATACTCATTGTGGTCGATAGTTCAAGCCCTTCAAATCTATTGCCATATAACTCTGGGAGGAGACCAGACAGAGAAAGAAAGAGGAAACAAAAAAAGAAACGACATAGAAATGAACAAACTCCGACTCAAAAACCTAAAACCTAGGAGAAAGACGACAGAACAAACCCAGAAGCAGGGGGAAACAAGGGTGAGGGAAAACACGAGGGAGGACAAAAACTACCTGAAAGAAAGACGCAACAAGACTAGGAGAAAACCCGACAAAGGAATGACTGAAAAAAGACAAAAATTCCCGCTCAGTAAGGCGAGAAGACCAAGATCCTGACAAAAGCAGGAACGGCGAGTTCCATGGGGGAACTACAGAAACCCTAGAGAGAGTACTTTTTTAGTGAGAGAATTTTTTATGTTTTAGTGCAATTTGATGTCTAACGACTATTTGACAATTGTCTATTTGAGTGTGCAGGTTATTTGAATTTGTACATAAAATTATGCATCAATTGTTGTAGTTTGGAGGTTTGATTTTGGGAATATATAGTTTTTGGTTGCTTTGTGATGAAACTAGATAACGATGCTTTTTTTTATTAAGAGCAAATATTAAATAAGTAATCTTGAATTGTTTCACGTTAAATTGATTAGATTTAAGTTGTTATTTAGTAATTTGAGAGGTTGATTCAGTAATATGAAAGTGATGATATTGATATGAAAAATGGTGCTGATTTTGTTTATGTTTTGGTGCTTGATGCTCTGCAATTTGGAATAATTATAGTAAGGTTCATTAGTTTTGTAATATTGTATTCATTGAAACTCTTAATATTAAAATGTCTTAAGATTTAATGACTTGAAACCTTTTTGCAGTTTATAAGAGATGCCTACATAGAGATGCATTCAAAACAAAATGAGGTTGATCAAATCGTTGATTCTTCGACGAAAACAATTGTATCAACTACAATAGAGAGCAACAACATATGTGATTCTACCAAGAATATTGAAAATGAAGAAGAGTATAATGAGGTAACTCCAAATATTACTCATCCTTCATCAGAATTTGAACCATCCAATGCTCCATCAAATAAAAGATTGAGATTACAAACGTGGAATCATTTTACGAAGGAAACAAATGGTGGAGTAGACAAGGCAATATGCAAATATTGTAAAAGAATGTTATAGGATAAAAGTAGTAATGGTATACCAGGCATTTGCATGATCATTATCGTGTTTGTGTCAAGAGAAAAAATCAGGATATAAAACAATCTATCATGAAACCTGGTAAATCAAACGATGGATCATTTATTTGGAGAACTGCACTTTTAGTCCAGATTTCGCAAGGAGAAAACTTGCTAACATGATAATTAAGCATGAGTATCCTTTGTCTATGATTGATGATGAAGGATTTATTGAATATTCTAATGCTCTTCAACCCATATTCAAAGTTGTGACACGAAACACAATATAAAGTGTGATATCTTAGGCATATATAATTTTGAGAGAGAAAAATCAATGAGGATTTTGGTGGCTAATCGAAGTCGAGTTGCCATTACAACTAACATGTAGACTTCTGAGGACAAAAAAAATACTTGATTTGTCGTATAAAAGTTTGTTCTCTCGTTTGAAACAATGAGATTCAAATTTGAAATGTTGTCTTCTTGATTCTGATTGGGAGTTGGCTAATAAAATATGTAACAAATTGAAGCTATTTTATACTGTGACTGGGATATTATCTGGTACTAAATATCCCACAGCTAATATATTTTTTTCTCCAATTTACAAAATTAAACTTGCATTGAATGAGTGGGTTGCATCTTCATGCAATTAAATTAAGTTCATGGCATCAAAGATGATGAATTTGAAAAATATTGGGATGTGATTCATTGTGTCTTGACCTTGGCCACAGTGCTGGATCCGAGGTTCAAAATGATATTGGTTGAGTATTATTTTCCCAAAGTTTATGGAGAAAATGCTACCCATGAGATTGGGAATGTGCAAAGAATGTGTGATGATTTGTTGAAGAAATGTCATACTAATGAAAATAATAAGAGAAAAAAACATTAAACCCCCCAAACTATGCGATTTTTTGCAATTTACCATATAAACTAATTTCTTTTACACTTTCTCATACAAACTGTACAAGTTTTGTACTTTACCCTTTAGCGGTCATCGCCGATAGAATATTCTCTGAATATTCTGGCACGTGCCCTCCACGTGAGGGCAAAACCGTTTTTACCCAAAATTCAAAGTGAAGTAGTTACACTTTACCATCTGAACTTTGTTAAGAATTTCCCTTTGCCATCTGAATTTTGCACAATTTTCACTTTGCCATATTAATTAAAGAAAATTAAAATAATTATGTGTATTTACATTTATTATCTTATTTAATACATAAAAATCACAAAAATAAGTTTAAACCTTATTGTGAGTGAATCGAAACAGAAAATTTAGCATATACCAAATTACTTTTACATTATATATATTCTCATATGTATTACTTATTTTTGTATAATAATTTATTTTTTTGCATACTAAAATTAAAAAAATACTAAATAGACATTATAATTATGATTAAAATATTTATTTTCTTTCTCTTTTTTTTTGCAAAATTTTGATTTACCGAAGTAACAAACAAATACCAAAAAAATATCATAAAAGTTTGAGTCGAACTAATTAATTGGATACAATATTCAGCACATGATGCATACATAATTTTTTATTCAATTATGATTTTTGTTCGTTCACCAAATACATATTGAGTTTAACCTCTACTTGTAAGAGTACGAGAGTAATGTATTGTGGTAATCGACACAAGAAAACTTAGCCAAGTGTGAAATTATTTGAATTTGTGAAAACAAAAATAATTCTTTAACACTATAATCAAGTTTTGAATATGCAATTATGAATTGAACTACGAATTAAAAATACATATCTAAACCAACACAACATCAGAAAATTGGGATGAAATCAATATATAAAATATTTAAACCTTATAACAATTCAAAGATGTCTAAACCACCAAAAATAAATTGATATCAGTGGTATTTGTACCCACCTTAATCATAAACTTCTAAAATAATACCATTGATAGATTTTTTCTTTTACAAAAAAAATAAAAATAAAAGATAAATAAATGTATATACAAATAATTTTTTTAATTTTCATAAATTGATATGGCAAAGTGAAAAATTGCGCAAAGTTCAGATGACAAAGTGAAATTCTTAACAAAGCTGTTCAGATGGTAAAGTGTAACTATTTCTATTTGAATTTTAGGCAAAGACGGTTGTGCCCTCACGTGGAAGACACGTGCCGGATTATTCGGAGAATATTCCACCGGCGATGACTGCTATAGGGCAAAGTGCAAAACTTATATAGTTTGTATGGTAAAGTGTAAATAAAATTAGTTTATATGGTAAAATACAAAAAACCGCATAGTTTGGGGGGTTTAATGTTTTTTCCTCAAATAATAATGATCAATCTAGTTTTGTGGGTGAGGCTTCACGACTTGTGGAAGTTGATGATTGGATGGATTATGAAATGTTTGTATCTAGTAAAAGGACAGTTCATAATCAGAAATCAGAATTAGATCGCTACTTGGAGGATGATGTTGTACCACCAAGAACTCCAGATTTTGATTTGCTATCTTGGTGGGAAACAAATGGGCACAAATACCCAACATTACAAAATATTGCTAGAGATATCTTGGGCATTCAAATGTCAGTGTTTTCCGATCCGCATTTAAAGACTAGCGTAAGAATGGTTAGTGAACATCGAAGTAGACTTCTTTAAGAAATATTGGAGGCTTTGATGTGCACTCAAAGTTGGTATCATAGCGGTATAAATAAAATAATCACATTTAAATTACTATAATAGTCATTTCATTCGATAAGCATTTTGATAATATTAATATTTATTTATATGCATTTTTTGCAGGCTCAAGTGCAAGTTACCGTACCTTTAATGATGATTGAGATGTAGAGGAAGTAATAGTAACATTAATTCTACTATTTTTGTCATATTTGATAACAATGTCTATTATTCAACTATTCTGTTATTTAAATTGATACTAATATCAGTTTATTTATCTTGATGTCACACGAACCATAATTATTGATTTTAACTCAATTTGTATTTCGAAGATTGTTGTATTTAGCTCAATTTGTTAAGGTATTTTATATTGTAGGGGTTATTATAAAATTAGTGATTCTTGTATTTTATCTATTTAATTATTATCTATTGTAATTATTGTTTTTAGTTTTAGAATTTTTATTAATAAATTCAAAACGGGTCCCCGATCCCATGGGGAACCCGTTTCCCAAATGGTGATTCCCCATCCCCGTTCCAAATGCCCAAAACGATGATGGTATGTGAAATGGGATTCGGGGACGGGGATAGTATGTTCCATACCAGTCCCGTCCATGCTCTTTGTCATCCCTACTTTTGAGACAAAATGTGAAATTTTCAAGCATCATAACGCATTTCCTCATTTGTACGTAACAAAAAAAATATAAGTAGTAATACTTTTAGTAATATTAGCAATACTTTTATGAATGAGTAGTAATACTTTTAGTATATAGAGTGATATATCACACAAAACTAACTACACAACACTTCAGTTCTACATAACTCACCAAGTTCATGTGATACTTGGAAATTACAATATTTTGCGAAACAATCCGCTAAAACTATAATCTTTCTCGTAGAACCCAATTAGAATTTAGAACCCTTGATTATGTATCTCACATAAACCCATGAAAAGAAAAGAAAATTCTACTCACAAATATAACTCAACATTAAATTTAAGTTTAAATAGAACAAAATGAATTAGACAGAGCCATCCAATAACTTAGAATTCCATAATCCTAATCAGAAACTAATAACCCATAAAAGAAATCTCCTTTGAAGGAAATAGAATTATCCTTATGTGACGGGATTTGGGGATTGATTGGGGAGGAAGTTTGATTTATTTTATTTTTGCAGGGATTTTTGGAGTGTTGTCTATTTGAGAGCTAGACTAGTCATTGGGTGAAGAAGAAGAAATAAGAGAAGAAAAGAAAAACTGGTTCAGGCATTTAAGAAGAACGAAAGGAAAAGAAAAGTAAAAGAAAATGAAAAGAAAGGAAAAAGAAGAAGAAAAAAAAAAGGAAAGGGTCAATTGGTTGGGTCGCGGGTTGTGGGAGATTCGTCTCACGAAATACAACTCGTGAGACGGTCTTATATGAGTTTTTGCATTCAGGGAAATAGGAAAAGAAAAAAAGGGAATTCTATATTGAAGGAAAATGTGGATCAAGAAATCCATTGAAAAAAATATAATGCAAGTGCCAATTACTTTCAAAAAAAAATGTGAACTACTAAGTCCAACCTGAGTTTTATGAGGTTTCTAAATGAACACCTGCCAAAATTCAGGTACCCTTAATATCCCATAGTAACACATACCAATGTAGGTATCCTTGCGTGCTCTTTCACTCTTGTTGAAACAACGGGAAAATTAGGGAATTTGCCTATATATTGTAAAAATGAAAAGAAATTGCGATAATATGGTGATGTTTTTTGGTGTTGTCTTTTTGTTTGGTGCCGCACACACGGTATGCGCCAGGCCAACTGTTGGCGCATATCCTATGTATGCCACTATCAATTTTTTTTTTTAAGTTTTAAAGGGTTAAATAAAATAAAATTACCCACCTCTCTCTTTCTTCCAAAAGCTCAAACCCACCTCCTCATTCAATCTCATCCTCAAGCCACCCCTTCTCTCCACTTCCATCGCCATCTTTGCCATCGCACCACGGAAAATACTGTTGGGTAAAAAATATGGAAAGGTTTCTATTTAAGGAAATGGCTTAGTGTTTGGATTGAGTCGAGGCCTGAACTCGATTTAGTCTCCGCAAGAAGAAAAATGCCCCGTATACAAAGTGCTAACGGTTTCGACGTTCGTCTCTAAGATACAACGACTATTTCGATTTCGAGTTTACAACACTTGCAAACCCGAAACACAGCGAACAACAAAATGTTTTTGACTTACAAGCTTGCAAACAGGAAGGTAGATCAATATGCAGAAATGCAATGGCCGATTTTTAATATGATGTATTTCTATTCTTTCGTATATATCATTTCATCTGCAGGGTTCGAATTATATAGGCAACAAGGTACCCGTATGGAAAGATCATGTCTTTTAGCTCGAAAAGACATATTTACACCGACCCGGATCGGGCCGTGCCGAGCCGGCCATTTTCCCAGGCCCACGACCCGGGCCGGGCCATGCCGAGCCGGCCGGCGGCGTGCGTGTGTTTTTAACCAAGCCCACAAGCATGTAGGTCCTTACCCCTTTAAAAACTTGGGTGCCCCCAAGGGCCCAAACCCATATGTCCAACTTGGGATATATCAAGTGAGCAAACTTTGCCTTCTTTTTCTAGGTGGGATGGAGCATTTCTCCTTCCCCACATTTTTCATTTTCCATACCATTTTCTAGTATTAAGTGGCTAACTTCTAGCATTAATTTCTCATTCACCCGGAATTGGTTTTGAGTGATATTCTCATCTACTCTCTTAGTAGAATTTTTACAAATAATTTAATTTCGTTTTTCACTAATGGAAACAATTTAATTATTTGGTCAAAATCGGGTTAACGCCCATTTAACCAAACCACAATTCCAACAAATACTACCCAACCCCATCCGACGACGACCCCCCGAAGACTCCATGCGCGTCACAACAAGTTCCAAGAAATCAACGCAAGCAACTGCCCAAAAAATCCAAGAAGAAGAATACAAGAAAGACCAGCCCGTTTTCCTCAAAGCCCTCGAAAAAACCGAGGATATTCCTGCTTCTGCGATGAACGACGACTCCAACGACGATCGTTTCGGCGAAATTAACCATTGCCTTGAAACACCAGGAATTTATATAGAAGGGTTAACTAAACCGAGCTTGAAGAAGAAGCCTGAGCCCAAAATTGAGGTCGTCGATGAATTGGAGCCTGAAGAAGCACTACTAGAAAAATGCTGATAGACATCACAGAAACGACAGCTGTTTTAAAACGTAACCGATGTCCTTACCTTTAACATCGGTTTCATGTAGAACCGAAGTCGAATATATGAAGTCTTTGGATAATACACATCGGTTATTAGGAACCGCTGTCGAAGGACTTAAACATCACAATAAGGCATCGGTTCCGCATCGGTTTCTTTAACCGATGTCTATATCAAGATTTGACACTAGTTTTTTAGACTTCAGTTAAAAACCGATGTCTATGCTTCTATGGTTAAATCCTATATTTTTCTTTAATATCACTGTATCCCTTGTCATTGGTTACAAAAATTATATTTTAATAGTAAGAAATTGAGAGTAAAAGCGGATAATTACAAATTGGTAGTACATGGGGGTAAATTGATGCAATAAAAAATACAAGGAGATTAAGTGATATTAATATTCAATGAGAGTATATAATTGTAGGGATGACAAATTAGATCCGATCCGCGTGTACCCACCCTGGCCCTCACCATTTGGGTCAGCCCGTAACCCACAGCGGCGTGGAGACTTCATGGTTTGAGTGAGACTTCTGATGATGATGGTGTGGAGGAAATTGAAGACAAGTCCGATTTCGAGGTGAGTGACGGTGATTTTTCGAATTCATTCGACATTGATTTTGATGAGTTTGGGAAAACTAAGGCTAGGATTGTTGAACCCAAGTTCAAAATGAGCTTGGCTGAACTATTAGATGAGAGCAAAGTGGTTCCAATATCGGTTTATGGTAATTTAGAAGTAGAAATCAGTGGGATTTCTCATGATTCTCGAGTTGTTGAGAGTGGCGACTTCTCATGATTCTCGTTATTGTTTTTAAAAGGTGCGCCAACTGCTAATTTTTTTAATCATGCCATCTGTTTCCGTGCTAGTCAAAGTTGGGCAATTTTTTTATTTAATCACTTCATCTGCGCCAACCCTCTAATACTTAAAAATAATAATTTTAATAGTGACGCACATAGGATATGCGCCAACAATTGGCTTGGCGCCGCGTGTGTGCCATCGAGTAAATACAGAACACCCAAAAACTACACCATATTATCGCAATTTCTTTTCATTTTTATAATATTAAGGCAAATTCCCCGAAAAATCAGTACCTGTCATTTGTGAGAACATTTTGTAGCTAGTTCTGGCATGAAATGAATCAACAAATTGATGAACCTGAACTATTGTCATCTATGATTTTGAAATGAATTGACAAATTGAAGTATTTTTTATTTTTGCGAAATAAACGTGTATTTTTTTTTATTTTATCTCTATCCTGATTACCATAATATTTGATGAACAAGATTATGGTTGTAATTGGTTTTAGTCCGATTTCCTATAAACTACTTCCTCCTATTTAAATAAGTGCCATTTTGGCACAATTTTTTTAAAAAATGACGTTGTTTTTCTTTTTCAATGCTAGTGAGAAATGGTTTTTCCCAATTTATCCTTAAATGCACATTTTTCAACTAACACTAATGCTTAAATTTGTTTTGTATCAGAATAACATTTATAATTAATTAATATTATATTGGGTATTTTAATACATTCGTTAATATGTGTGTTTTTCATATAAAACATCACTTATTTTGAATAGAATAAAGTAGAATTAAAACCTACACATTCTTAATTATGGTAGTAACTGAGCAGAAAAATTGAAAATTATGGGGTGTCATATTATTAAGAGATTACTTACAAAATTTTCCGTGACGATCGGGCTAATTACAAAAAAAAAAAAATTTAAGAGGTTTTTGAAAATTACAAAAAAATCTCTTGAAATTTGATTCGTATATCATGTTTTACCTTCATAAACAAAAAATATTTCAAAATTTCCTTGATATTCATAAAATTGTTACAGTTATTCCCTTAAATTTAAGATATTATCATACTTGAAGTGGTGTTTTGTAATTTTAAACATCTAATTAGCCCAAACCTCGTGGTTTTTTTTTTTTTTTTTTTTTTGTAATTATCCCTATTATTAATGGCACATCAACTCCATTCCATTAAAAAGCAGGAGGCGATGTCAGACTTCTAGAGTGTAACTGATGCCGGCTTGCAAGTAGAACAAATTGAATGAAGTTATTATTGAAGCTATTATTGTAACTATGGCGGCAACCAGACGTCCAACTTTCATTCAAAATTCAGAATTGTCTTAAAAGAATTAATGTCTGGAAACCATATGCTTGGCATTTCTTGAAAACATATTACAGATAATAGTTGCTGGCTACATATATTTATTTTTTAGCCAAGGCCCACCCATTTTTTTTTAATTTCCTTTTTTCTTCAAATTAGATTATAAAGTAGTAAAAGTATTTAAATGCTTATTGTTGGAGGCGTTAATCGCAATGTGGAATAATGGAAAACAGCCGAAATAATAATTGAAGATTTTGAAGAGATTATTTTTATGAGAACTAAATGTCTAATCCAATGCAAATAACTAATCAATAATTTATTGCATATATATTGTCTTGTATATATAGTTGGTGCAACTAATTAAAATAGATTTTGCATAGATTATGTTATAAGATTTGCCCAAATTAACTTTGATGATTTTACAAAATTTTATCTTTTTATTCCCCACAAAATGACTGCCACAATAATCCAATAACAGATTTTCGATGAACCAAACAGACCGAGTCAAAATCAAAATCCGATAATCCTCCCGCGAACACCTCTTTTTAGTTTCAGTTCAGATTAGACACCTCCGTCAAACACGCCCTAAATATATACAAAATCCAGTTCCCCCAACCACATTTGACTCTCTCCACTATCACACCTATACGCACACGTCTCTGTATGTATATGTTTAGCCCTTAATCAGATTTCAATGGCAACAGCGGCGGTAGAGCCAGTGACAAACCACTGCCCTCTCACACCAATTATGACTCTCCCCAATCCAAAACCATTACGAGTTTGCTTTTCATATGCAGCCTATGCTAAGAATTTGATAGATTACCTCTGTTCCTCGAATATTCCGGTGGAGGCTGGCCTTTCAGAGCCGGAGTTCTCCGCCGTCGAGTCGTTTTTCAATTTCACATTCCCACCGGACCTCCGGTCCATCCTCCAAGCAGGCCTGCCGATCGGACCGGGTTTCCCCAACTGGCGATCTTCGTCCGAACAACAGCTCGAGATTCTAATTAATCTGCCGATTTTAGGGATTTGTAAAGAAGTTTCTAGAAATGAATTATGGATGGAGTTTTGGGGTAATAGACCTGATGATGCTGATTGCGCGACAAAATTGGCTACAGAGTTTTTGAAAAAATCCCCAATTCTGGTGCCTATTTACCGCCATTTTTACATCCCATCCGCGCCTTGCTCCGCGGGAAACCCTGTGTTTTACGTGCGTGGGGGGAAAGTGAAATTGTGGAGTTTTGACATTTCCGGTTTTTTTCAGCGAGTTGAATTTAGTGCGAGTGGTGGCGATGAGGTTTCGCGGCGGCCGAGATTGTCTGATTTGCTCACCGCGCCTGCATGGGCCGCGACGGAGGCTCGGAGGATTGAGTTTTGGACGGAGGTGGCGGAGAGAAGGGAGAATGCGGCGGCGCGTGGGTGGTGGAGTGGGGAATTGGGAGGGTGTTTGGAGGAGGTTTGCAGGAGATTGAGCGATGGAGGATGGAAAGAGGAAGAAGTTAGGGAAATGATGATGATGGACGGTTGCGACGAGTTTATTCACGATAACAATACTTCTAATCGACCAATTGGTATAGAACACGTGGATCGGCACGTGAGGGCGTTGTCCGCCAGATTATTACGTGCGGGATGGTGCACGGAAGATGTGGAGGAAGCGCTTGGATTTCCAGATGATTTCCATCAGAATGGTGTTGTTGAATCTTCTTGATGGAGAAATACAACATAGCTTCTTTTGTTAAAAAAAATTAAAATCAACTAACATTTTTTTTATTATTTCTTTGTTAGAGAGAGGATAGTCTTCTATACATTTCATTGTGATCTGCTGTATTATTTATTTACCTTGTTTCTTGGATCTTGGAACTACTTTAAGATTTCAAGAGCAATGCCAATAGGACGTATCCACCCCACAAGCTCTGAACCCAATTGGTTATTTACTTATTGTGACATTTTGGCCCAAAAATAAGCAGTAAAACCTTTTTGTTTCTTGGGAATAATACATCACGTGTGAAATATATTCTACCTCAAGTATTTTTGTGGGCTTAATCAATATTTGACTTTCTTTTTTTTTTTTTTATAATCTGGGGGCTTCTGCGCTTACCGACTACGCCGAGAGGCTCCCGGCCATTCTCATTGCCGCCGCCATGGTAAATCATGGATGTGCACGATCGACCAAGTGTTCGACGGGGTCACGACGACAAACCGATCCTCCTGTAAAGAGAACAATTTATGTTCGACCCCCAATCTACTAATAACGATATCTCCCGAATCGAACCCACATGGATGCTATTCAAGATGAGTTCCCACCAAATCTTCACTACCACATATGCTCCGGAGAATTTGATAGAGCAGGATAAACCCCGACCTCCACCCCACAAACAATTTGATGGAGCAGAGATTTGAACCCCTGACCTCCACCCCACAATTGTTTGTGGTGGCCAGGTGGTGGGCTAAGCCACCTGGTTCAATATTTGACTTTCTAGTGTTACTTCTTAGTAAATTTTCATTGTATTGGAAAACGTATAATAAAATCTTTCCAAATTCAAATAGAAAATAGAGCTTAATATATAGGTGAAATAATGTGAAATCCATGGACATATATTATTATGAGTTAACATATTAAAATGCATAGTAGGTTCTTTTTGCCTACATATCATATGATCGCATAACCTCATCTAAGTGCTAGACTCTCTTTTCTGACTAAATTATTTTTTTGATTGGCCTCGCCAAGACTCCGGCTAGTGTCTAGTATCTTTTAGAAAACTGGTTGTGACTATAGTTGAGTTATCGTAAAATTAATGACAAAGGAAAGAATGTTTCCATGTGGGGCAATAAAGATGTATGTGGTGCAATATTTCTTCTAGTAATATAATTAAAACTTGAAATATCATATATATATGTGTGTGTGGTGCAACAGCTTTCATTCAGTTATCAGTATCTAAAAACTCAGTTTATATTTAAACCCCTCCCCCACCCCGCCCCACCCCACCCCCTTTCAAAAAAGTAAATAAATAAATAAATCATTTTTTAACATGCAGAAAAAAGAAAAGCTACTTAATTAGCTTATTAGTTGTAACATGATAGATGAAAAATGTCAGGTTGTATTGGGAAAAAAATGATGTAATGGGGAAGTATATAAAAGAAATGATGTATGTTTAACTTTAAGATAAAAAAATGCTAGCATGTATTGGGGAAAAACGACGAGTAGAAAATGAATCTATAGATATCTTGCTTAAAGCATTTCCAAAAGACTTTTTAAATAAAAAATATTCTTTATTTTTAATAGTTATCTACCTAAAATCATCTCTAATAAACTCTTTATTTTAATTTTTAAATTTAGAGAATGAGTTTTCGCTCTCCGAATTTTGAGAGCCAAAATAACTTTTCTATAATTAATTGCATTAAATGAGAAATTACTTAAAATATCCTATTTGTTGTTTTCTTGCAATTTTAATTACTCTTCTCAGAGCTAATTTCTAAAAAATCATACAAATTTTGAAATAAAATAAGGACCAAATATAAAGAGTGTGTTGAAAGATGTCAAAATATCACTGTTTAAATTTAAGACGTTCTTGATAAAAATCAAACAAATTTTGAAATAAAGAGCCAAATATATTGAGTGTGTTGAAAAATGTCAAAAATATTATTTTTTAAATTTTAAAATGCTCTTTATTTTACAAGAGATGCTCTTTAATTTGAATAGTCTCTTGGGATGCTCTTATCCTCTTAACTTAGCTATTTGGTTTTTAATGAATGTCACGATGTGGCCTTTCTAGTTTCTACTAAAAAAACACAATATAAATTAGAAAAAAAAAAACACTTTATGTAATCAACTTCCAAGTTATCACTTCCAATTTGGAAAACTAGATCATACTTATGATTGCAAATGAATCATGTCCCAATCGAGCTCTTAAGGGAGTGTTTGCTTGTGAATGAGTTTTTATCTCTTCCATTTTTTGGACAAAACATTTCTTGAATGTGTGCATGTTTGTGAAAAAATTTTAAAAATACACTTTTCACTTTTTTCACTTTTCAGATCATCAATCACATTCATAATTCATTTATAATTTAAACAAAAAAAATATCACAACAACTATCATTATTATATAATCATATCAAAAATACACTATTATTCTCTCGTATTTTTCAAATCACCAATCACATCTAATCATTATTATACTAAAAAAACATCACATCAACTATCATCATCATATTTTCATATTATATCCAATCACGCTCTCAAAATTCATTCTTGTGATAATCTATTTTTTTATTTGATTAGAGGTTAGTATAGGGGTTATGTTAGAGGTTAGTTAGGGGTTAGTTTAGGGGGTGAATTTAGGGGGTGAGTTTAGGGGTTATTTTAGATTATTTAGGGGTTAATATTAATTACTATAAATATGTGTAATTTCATGCACAATTTTACAACACATTTCTAATAATTATAAGGTATAAGTATTTTTCTACTTCAAGTTTCACACACACACACACACACACACACACACATATATATATATAAGGTTCAAATGGGACACCCCCTCTTATATGAGACGGTGGGGATTTATCCAAGCCATTCAAAATATTACAATTAACGGTCCAAATTTAATCGCTAATATTAATTTAACAATTATTAAGTATAGGCAATGAGAGCACAATAGACAATTTGAGAAAATAACAAATCAGTGAGAGAATCGTTCCTAATTTATAGGAATAGATAAGGAGAAAATAATGGATTAACAATCTTTCCAAATCACAACCAATATCCCCCTCCCAAAAAAAACGTCTGTCTTCTTCATCAAGAAGCCATAGACGACTGCAAAAATTCAATAGAGAGTGCTGCGCAGACCCCATAACAGAAGAACAAAAAATCGGTGACGGCGATGGAAGACAATATTAACGATTCCGACGTACAGGAAGGTGAATATATATTTATCTCTATACACTGTTTCATTTTCTAAATTTTATGTAATTGTAATTCCGGGAAAAATATTGCCACTCCATCCTTCTGTTGTTTGTCTACGAACAAACATGAGAACGTTACTTTGAAATTTAATAGTATAAATGGTATAACATTAGTGTTTATTTAGAACTGATTTGTTGTATATATTGTATTACATAAATGTTTGCATGTAAAACCTAGAACACCTTCCAAGATGCTTTGAACGAAATTTATTAGCGAAACACTGTATGCGTAGTTGTATTTAATGTACGTGTAATGTGCGTTTACTGTATATATACATGAATGAAATCTTTAAATACATTTTACTGTATATTAATATATACTGTGGTGTATGTATGTACTTATGAAATTGTTTTCTAAAACCATAGCACACGTCCCATGATACTACAAAAAATAGATTGCTCTTCTATGATACTTTTAACAAGTGTTATAATTGCATATTATGATGTATTTTGGTGTACATTTTACTATATATTAAGAACTGATATTTTGTATGTATATGTATTTTGCTTCAGAAAACTAATTAATTATTTGTTGACTTAGACAATGCAGGTTACACTAGAGAAAGACAAGAGATTTTGCCTGGTTTAACAAAGTATTGGATTCCAATAGTTGAACAAGACAAAATACCGCGCATAGGAATGGACTTTGCATCATTAGAGAAAGGCGACAATTCTATAGGGAATATGGCTCCTATAGTTGATTCGACATTCGAACAAGTACAACAAGAAGGTTCGTAAATAAGGACATTCATGTCCAATATATAGTATGCAACCGAGAAGGGTTCAAAAATAGTAAGGTTTCACCTCCAATTGGTGCCAATGAAGAAGATGCCCCATAGAGTTCAACATCACGTACAAGGTCACAAGTCGTGCAGTTGCAATGCAAGGTGTATATTTCAATACGCAACACCAAATTCCCGCAAGATAAAATACTTTGAAGAGCGGCATACTCATTCTCCTCGAGATTAGAATCATACGCTGACAATTTATAAAGGTGAATGGGAGTCTTAATTTTGGGCACCAACAGTTCATCTTGAATTGCAAAAAGGCAAATGTTGGTACTGCTAAAACCCTCAGGGTGTTTAAAGAGATGGTGGGAGGGTACTCCAATGTCAGAGCACTTCAAATAGATTTCAAAAACTTTAGGAGAGACTTGTGCCTACATATGTGGTGCGATCTGCAGATTGGTAATAGATAAGTGCTTGAGGAAAAAGAAAATAAGTCCAGGAATGGCATTCGATTATGGCGTCGATGAGAATGATCATTCTTAACCCGACTATTTTGGGCGCACTGACACATCGCATTATGGCGTATTTGGTGATGTCGTTTCATTTGATGCTACGTACAATACGAACAGGTGTTGTTTATTTACTTTGACATTTCTGTCTGGATAGTTGTATTGTGTAAATATATATCAAAATTTCGCTGTGTAGGATATTTTTATTCCACCGTGTTTTGAATTGCATTTATACAGAAATAAAAAGACCAATTAATTCTTCCAAATAATATTGTTAATTCATTTTAATATTAATGTACTGGTAGGTGATATTCACTGTATAATAATTGAAATTACAATGTACTATATATTTATTTCACTGATACTGAATTGAAATTATTTATGAAAAAATGGCAGGTACAAGATGGTGTTCGCACCTTTTACGGGAGTAGATAATCATAAGCGTTGTGCAACGTTTGGAGCTGGGTTGATAATAAAGGAAGATGAAGAATCATACATATGGCTATTCAAGAATTTCTTAGAAGCGATGGGTAAAGAACCAAACTATATCGTTACTGACCAAGATCCCGTAATGAATAATGCAATACAAGCTGTTTTCCAAAGTACCAGTCATTGACTATGTATGTGGCACATCATGGAGAAGGTAAACACCAAAGTCACCAAAGATTGCTTTCAAGGATAATAGTTTCAGTCAAACTAAATTTCATTGTATGGAATGATTACGATGAGCCAACAGAGTTCGAGACAAAATGGCATGATGTAATGCTTGAGTATGAGTTAACTTCGTGATCCATGGTTTAATACAATGTTCGATCTTAGACAAAAATGGAAACCAGCATATTTTAGGGACGTGCCAATGGGAGGTCTAGTAAGGACAACGTCAAGATCTGAAAGTATGAATAGTTGGTTTGGCAATTTCACAAACCCTCAGGCAAGTTTGATGGAATTTTTTATGCATTTGAAAGTGCCATGGACTCGCAACGCCACGAATCCGATAAATTAGGCAACAAAGGAGAAACGTTAACTCCCAAATGCAAAACACCGTTCTGATTGAGAAACATGCAAAGCATCGGTGTACACACATGCGATGTTCTTAAGTCAACAAAGAAATTGAAGATTCGTGTTTGAAGCTTGCAGATGGTTGGTGTGATTGATAATACGTACACGTGTTCTTACAAAATAATAGACAAGATCGGTAGGGTATATGATGTCATATGTTACAAGAACGAGACAATGTCAAGTGCGCTTGCAAGATGTTTAAACGGATCGGTCTACTTTGTCGCCATATATCGCTATTGCTAAAAAGGAGAACAAGAGATTCCATCCAAATATCTAACAAGGCGTTGGTTGAAAAATGCACCGATTCATCCTTTTTCAAAGAACGGTGATGTCTACCAATTCACTTCGGAGGCAACACAAAGATGTGTAACTCTTAACAAGCTTTGGTCGATTTCCATTGTTGTCTTGGACTCGCCAAGGTGATATAGAGAAATTGTCATCTTTCTCACGCCATCGTCGGAAGAAAAGCTAAAACTACTACTCGAACAAGAGAATGAAAGGTCCGTAGTTGGCAAGCAAACAAGCTTATTGAAACCTATTGTGGAACAACATCGGGAAAGGATATCAATGTATTGCCACCACAACAAGCAAAAAACAAAGGTAGTGGGAGCCGCGTGAAAAGTCGTATACAAAGTCAAAGGAGAAAGCTATCAAAGCAAGCACAAAATTGAAGAGGCGATGTGGTATATGTGGCGAAGTCACAACCCATAACAAGAGAACATGCCCCGAACGCTCGTAAAACCTAATTAGATATTAAACATTTTCAATCAACAATGACACTCATCATCAAGTTTTACTGTTTTCATTGTTTCTTTGCATCAAGAATAATGTTTCGTTAGTACATTTTACTGTTTCTTTATTATGTTATCACCTGCTCACTACAATTTTTATTTTATTAATATTTTTTATGTACGAAATAACTGCATTTCAATACGATTAACTAGATATATAGTACAGAGAAATTTAACAATTATACACTGAAACTCTATTAACCGCACAGTGAACAAAATCACCAATGTACATCGTGTTATGTTAAAATCTGAAAAAATGTATAGACAGTAAACACATTCTTGCTTTGATTTTGCAGTAACATACATGGCCATTCCTACCCCCTCCAAAAAAATGGGAAAATATCTGTTTTCCCTCAAAAAATGTAGTAAAAATGCACTAATATACAACATTTTAATAATAATCATACAGTACAACTGCACAAATTTTACAGCAATATAATACTAATTATGCAGTAAAAATACACGAATTATACAGCTTTCTAATTCTAATTATACAACATTCGGTAAAAATACAACTTTCTAATTAAACAGTTAAAATACACTAATTATATAGTAAACTTACACATTATACAGGATTCTAATACATTCCAACAAAACGATATTCAGTTTTTAATTTACAGTAAAAATACACTATTATACAACATTCTAATTATAATTATACATCATTTGATTATTATGGGCGCATGTTAACAAACATTAAACCACACACAACACATACCAGCATCCTAACAATATGTACACATTAAAAACTGCATTAATTAAACATTCCAACAAAACGATATTCAGTTAGACTCCAAAAAATAACCAACAACAAAATTGCCTAATTAGGCCATTGTAGCATTCACAAAGATAATTCGACACGAAAAGCCAAGGAAATAAATAATTCAACAAACAGAACCAACAAAAGATAATAGTAACATAGGGTTAATACACGTTCATCCTAAAAAAGCTGATAAAATCACATAACATTCTTCCCCATCCAGAAATTCCTTGCCTCCATCAGACTCTTTTCTCTTTGCTCATTGTTCTCTTCGCTAATAATCGAGTAACAATACTTAACGCGAAGGTTAGATATCAGATTCTCACCACCCTTTTTCAACCCGCAGTCCCAACCTCTCGCGCCTCCGCCCATGTATGTCTCCATGTGGTGCATCGCAAAAATTCCACAATCAACTTTGTTCTCGGAGTCCCTCCACGGCATAGATAACCTACTCAATTTAGCATTTTTTATGGACCATGACATCTGATCACAACCCCTCGAAGAAAGATATAATGAAAAAACTTGCATCTAGCAACAAATACAAGTAAACAAAGCATTAAATCAACAAAAACAACACATGGGTGTAAAGCAGTAATACTTCAACATGTCTACAGTGAATTTACACTATATATTCAGTAATAATACATCAAGTGTACAGTTGACATTGCAGTAATAATGTATCGTGCATACATTAAAATTGCACTAAATACATAGCAATACTACAATATGCGTATAGTGAATTTGCACTATATGTACAATATTAATATATCATGTGTGCAGTTGGCATTGCAGTAATAATATGTTATGTATACATTGAAGTTGCACTAACAATACATTAATAATGCATGATGTATGGACTAACCAAATTTTGTGGAACGTTATACATTAATTTTGCATAGTTGAGAAAAGCTACTCACCAAATCCTCGGAGGTTCTCTCGTATTTATCACAAGTTGTACCGCCAACAACCGAGTTGTCTAAAATGTGACAGTTTCTCCTCTTTATATCAAACACGATGATAAATAAGTGCTCACTCTTACATATAGGGAAAAAAAATTGCACCAATAAAAATACCAATGAATAAACCAACTACAAAAGTAATGCTAGTACACGTATAATTAAACTAACCAACTCAAATTTTTGTAGTTTTGCGGTGGTCTCAACACCCACTTCAGCATCAAGGCTTGTAGAGAGAATTGCCAACGCAGACTTATCATCAAGCCTATACTTGGGGACCACGATACTATACGTCTACAGAACCACCAAAAAATATTTATTAAACCCCAAAAAACAACAATGCACCTTACAAATGAAGAAAATATTATCTTACAGCGGCCAACGCTTCATTCCCATGTATGTTTCCCTCTTTAGCATGCCCACCCGCATCATTCCTATCTTGATCATCCTTCAAATTAAAAAAAAAAGATGTTACAATATGGAATTCATAAGCATCTGAAAGAAAATTTAAGCAAACACACAAAGAACAAATAAACATTAATACAAAGAGACTAGTACAAGCTAAAACATTAATACAAGTAAAACAAGTTACAACATTAATAATAAAATAACTCAAACTCACGGAGGGCTTATCTTTGCACGATCTCTTGTTCCAACGGTGCCTCACGAAAAAACATTCAATATTGTCTTGAAGTGTCCATTATGGAATCCCACCCTTCCATGATGCCAACTGTGTTAAACCGACATCAAGCTTGGATATCAAACGTCTTCGTAAACTCGTTCCTCTTCAACACAACACTTTCTATTTTCTCCACTATAGCAATGTTCTCAGGATTATTCCAGAAAGCTTCATTTACATTGCGTCGCACCGCCGTCACCCACGTCATCCGTACGTTGCACATCCCCTAATTGCCACTAAAAAATCAAGTTCCTGGCGTCCCTCATCCTCCCAAAATCAATCATAAGAGACAACATCCGGTGTATTACGTAATATGGAAATAATATCCACGACATCCGTAGCAATACAAGATAATTTGACGTCAATGTGATGTCAAATAAAAAAAACCAAAAGAAATTTACATGTAAGAATACAATTAGTTTACGTATAACACAAAACTAGGGATATAATTAGATGTCAGTAAATATTTATTAACTAAGCGAGAACTATCACACTAGGTAGCACACTAAACAATTATTAAGTATACAAAGTGAACTGCTCTAAATACACATGTATTTGTGGTACTGCACGTTACCTACCTATCACATTAAAAGATTTATTAAGTATCTGAGAGAACATGCACAAAATACACAAAAATTTGAAATAAGCCCCAACCTCGGTGGTGTTTCATTATTTTTCCCGCAACACAAATGTAGATAACAATGACTAATGTTCGACCGCTAAACACCTAAAATAAATCTAGCAATCCTCGCAAGAGAACGAGATCAATTGTAGGGTAGCAAGTTGACCACAAGTCGTCTCTCAAGGAATACTTAAGCAAATAATTATTATGTATCACAATAGACGAGGGAAAATAAATCCTAAACACTCTAACCGGATCTCATTTGGTTTTATTTAAACTAAAAGAAAATAATCAAAAAGTCGAATTAAAACTAAGCAGGATTAAACTTGAGAAAAATATTTGGAAGAAAGTCAGGATTATGGATTCATCTCATCAAACTTGCAAACAAAATACCAATTAATTGATCATGCGGTTAACAAATATAGCAAACATGTAAAGACTATGTCTAGATCGATAACTTTCGTATTCACAGATTTGGGCTATCCTAATAATTTGCTATTTTCATTAAACCTAGGATTAGATAATACATCTCTGATTCATATCTAACCCCCTGAATAAATTTAGTCCAGAATAATATCTTATCTCGATCTCAATTATTCCCCCAAACAATCAAAAGTTGATCGTGCAATCAATTATCAAATAAAGCAATTTATCCAGGAAAGCAGATCAATTAATCAATACTCATGCTTGTTTTTTTTGAATCAAATCATCCTAATCCTAGAACAAGGAAATTAGTTCATGCTTGGGGATGAGATCATAATCTCAATTGAAGGAAAGAAAACAATCATAAACATGATCATGCAATAATAATCTCCCAACTATTAAAATCGATAAAAGAGATGAAGAAATCTTACTTTGATTAAGAAGCAAAATAACTTCAAGCGGGAAGAACTCAAGCAATCCCAATGTTGAAAGCTAAAGAGAAAAATACCAAAAACTAAAGTATAAAAGTGCTATGAATGAGAGTGTTGTATGTAATGATGTATGGAATGATGTGTTGATGGATGAATTTTCGTGCATAGCCTTGGGTCCCTTTTATAGATGCTTGGAGAGGTCACTTGCAGAGTTTGAGTAGGAAAAGGAGACCAATTCAGCCCCAGTTACGTCGCATGCCCGTGTAATCCCACACGTCCGGGTTGTGCGATTGTAATTTGATCTCGGGGTCTTCACGCCAGTTCTAGAACTTTCTTTTAGCTTTCAATAGCCACTTGAATCACCTCAATATCAATTTTGTAGAGGAAGTTATGGCCAAAATACTAAACTGCGCCAAAGGAAAAAAGCGTTAGCGCGTTTTGACGCGTTCTTTGAAGGTAAATTCCTTTTGTTTGACTTTCCATGCTTCTCTCCTTCATATTTCTGCTCGTACATGAGCTATTGATCTATAATTTGGAACGTGATATCTCTTTTTATCCAATTTATCTCCATTTTCTGCAAAATTCATAAGAGTACGCAGTATCACGCCCAACAAGGGAAACCAAACAAAACACACTGAATATGCGTGCAAATGCATCAAATATATATCATTTTAAACCCTCAAATTCACGTATATTTACACTCATCAAAATCCCCCAAACTTAAAGCATTGCTCGTCCTCGAGCAAATTTAGAGAAATAATTTAAGGGGTAAAAATGAACTAACACTCAAAAACACTATGAACATTAAATAGCACTCGACTACATACTCACTAAACCATGTAATTCATTATCAAGTCATTATTCATAAACTCGGCATAGTCAATACTCTCTTTGGGTATTCGACATCGCGACTCACAAGTAGGTAGTGTATCACTTTCGACTCTCAAAAGTGTATGGATAGTGTTTACGCTCAAATTCAATTCGGTGAATGTAGAACTACCATGCAAGCTTTCGCAAATCGTCTAACATCTCGACCACTTTTTTGTGTGCACAATCTAAGAATCAAAAAGGACTTTTCATTTGGTTGTAATGTAGGCTCTTTGGTTAGGGAGGAAATTTGGATTAAGTAACTTGACTTGAGCAAATAGGAATTTAAACATACGTAGACTTGCAATTCACCAAACCAATTTCAACATAATATCGGTTTTTTTCAACTCAATTCCACCCTTATTTCTCCTTTTTTTCATTCTTTGGCCTTTTTTGTCTTTTTTTTCTTTTTCTTTAGCCTCAAGCTCTCATTTTTCATAAT